>JAOEHY010030445.1:0-33600 GCA_025447955.1 Psilopsiagon aurifrons | reverse complement strand
AGACCAAACATCACTAAGCCATAACTAAAACATTGGTGTTATCAGCGCTGTTCTCAGGCCACAAGTCAAAAACACAGGCTGCACCAACTACTAAGAAGGAGAAAAATGACTGCTACTGCTGAACCCATGACAGAAGAGTAACAGATTGGTTCTTCCAGTCATGAAGTGCTCAGATTTCAGGTGTGTTTGCTCTGACTCAGTGATTACATTTTATAATTACTCCAGGCTTGCAACTGTACTGTACTGGGTCCCTGTTAGACTGCTCCCTTTTGTTTATGGAAATAGAAAGCAGGTGTTAAAATAATAAAAGCTCAGTGTCAGGATTTATCAACCCAAGAGATTATCCTGGCTAATACGATCTCTCTCGTGAATCCTGCTGAAGAAAAGCAGAATTCATTCTTTAGTCTATAGTAGTAGAAAACCTCTTGGAGATATGTTTCAACAGTATTTGGAGGACATTTGTATCTGTACCTTGGAGAAGGGCAAGCTGAGTACCCATCTAATAAGATACAAGATTTAAGAGGTCCTAAGATTATCATGAGAGATGAAAAGATCATTCAGAAAAATAACGTACTACCAATGATCCTTTTCTTTACAGATCTTAAATGGCTTATACTTTAAACAAAGCATTCTATACTTGGTATGTCATAAGGTGGGGTAGGCGGGATCTCTTTAATGTCATCCCAATGTAGACAGCTGTATGAAAACTTTTAGCTACATCCATAAAGTATCAGAGCAAGAACAATGAAAAACTGAAGGTTGACAACCAGCTCTCCCTGTTGTACTGGTCTAGTGGAAGATGTCCCTTCCTGTGGCATAGGGCTGGAACTCAGTTACTCAGTACTTAAAGGTACTTTAAGGTCTTTTCCAAACCATTCCATGATTCTATGAAATAGCGTATTAAACAATCTCCAGATCTGGGGCAAAACAAGCTTTGTCTTTGCTCTGGAGGTATTTGGCTGCTCTTGTCTTCACTGGGGTCCAACTCTGTGCCCTGCTCCACTCCCAGAGGCATTTCAGTATTTCGTTTTGGCATTTCCTAGTGCACAGCCCCGAAGGCGCTCCCCGGCCATCAACCCCTCTGCAGCCAGGGCTGTTCTGGGGCACTGTGCTCACGTCTCCACGCTCCGCTCCTGCCTGCGCTGGAACCCGGCTCTTGGTAGAGCCAGCGCCCGCCTTGGGCCCGCCTGCAGTTCTCGCCTGCGGCCCCTGGGTGGCTTCCCCTGCCACGAGTCCCTCCTCCTCCTCCTCCTCCCTTCGCCACCCGCCCGGTCCTGCCTCTTTCTCCCCCTCCCTTTATTCCAGCAGCCAGGCAGCTAATGAGCTACACAGGCCGGCGTTCGGTGCGTGGTATTGTAATGAGGTAGGAGGGAGAGCCCCAGCTGCTCCAGCATGAGCAGCAGGCTCTGTGCCCTGTGCCAGGAACTAGGAAGGAGCTGACTTCTTTCTCCCTTTCCAAGTTAAGTGAGGCGTAGACGGTAGGAGCAGGCAGAGGCAGGTCCGGCTCCGACACCCACACGGAGCATGAGCGGGGCGCCGGGGACCTAGAGAGGAGCTTGGGGAAAGACCGACGATGGGCAACCAACCTGGGCGAGTGGAGGAGCACGACCAAGGTCTGTACAGCCCCGGGGGTTTAACCGCGGCGTCCTGCTGAGCGGGAACGGAGACTGTTGTCATAGCTAATGCTGTTGGCTTGGAGCCTGCTAGAAACGTTACTGCTCTTTATCTTGTGGCTTGTAAATGCTATTTGTTACCGCTCTGCACCTGAGATCACAGCCCCGTCCTTAGGGAAGCTGTTCTGGAAGAAATCCTTTGCTGGTGTGAACAGAATACCTACAAGGGAGGGACCTTACTGCCTGACAGATATTATTTTATGCGGTCTCCATGATGCAGCTAGAAAGTTACAAAGCTTATCTAGTGATGTACATGCAACTTGTCAGGATCTGTAGCTTGGCTCTGTTAGCCTTCACTGTTGTTCATGGCCTGAGGCCTGAAATTTTCCAGGCCTTGGCATTTAAAATGATGCCTTTGTGGAAGGTCTTCCCACCATTGTCCTTTCAGAAGTGTAGTGCTTTGCATGTTAATCAGTAGCAGACTTTATAGAAAGCTAAGAGCCAGTATCAGGTATATCTAATTCCCCTTGTGCAAAATGTCTGTGTTGTACCTAGGAAGGCTGCTAATGTGTTCCTGATGCTGGAGTACTGTTTGGTTGCCTTTTGATTGATTTTGCTTGTTTCTCAAATGCTGAATGGGGAAAAAACCAGTCGGCCCACTGTTTTCTGCTGTATTTCTTAGTTTCTCTTTGAGCTTTGAATGTACAAGAACACTGGAATCGGTTGTATTTCCTGGCACTCTGTTCCTTACTGTTACCATGGGAATTTCATTCACAAAATTCCATTAAAGTTGCAATTACTTCATCAGGGTTTCTTTATAATTTTGGGTTAGATGTGTAGCTATTGTTTTAAAAGCAAAAACATACACACCTGGTCTCCAGTATTGCAAGGCAAAGCAGGAGGGCAGACTACGCTGCGTTGCTACTCCAGGCTCTCACACAATAGATCCAGCAGTGAGTGCTGGAACAGCAGTTAGGTGTAGTGGAGAACTCTCTAGCACTATGTTAATCAGCAGGCTAATGAAGAACACAAAAGCTGCCAGTAACCAGTCACCAGAAGAAATGCTGCCCTAAGGGAAAGTTAAACTTTAGGCTGGAAAGTATGGCTGCCTACATCCCCAGCCCCTGAAATCTGTATTGCACTGGCCGCTGCCAGCTATAGAAGTTATGCTGAAACTAAACATGTTACTGTCATTAGCAGAGGGATGGTACTGATAACTAACTAAGGAAGGGGTGTTTAATGGCAGAGAGAGGTACGCTGTGAGCTTCTGATCAGAGTGTGCGAAAACTGACTTTGATTTTGCAGGGCCCATGGTGGGACTTGAACAGCTTTCTACTATTAACATCGATGATAAATGAGCATGCAGATCCCCTGTGGGCTTTGAAAATCTCTTTCATCCTTTGTTTTCTCTTGTCCTGTGATTTATTTAATTTTTTTATTGAAGGGGAAAGATTTATGCTTCTGTTGCATCTAAGCAGTAGTAAAACTATTCCCAGTTTTTAAGTGTAGACTGTACTAACTTTTGTTTTAACGTCTTCACTGTTCCTAAGGCATGAATATGCTTGAAAAATGCATTTTGTATCAAGCTACATGCTCAAAACTTTATTATCGTGGAAAAAGTTTCAGGAACACTCCTGCTGACAACAGGAATTCTGACCACATATTCCTTGTTGTGTGCGAGAGCTTTGGCTGTGAAAGTCAGAGGATAACGTAAAGACAGCTGAAGCATAGTTTGTGTGGATTTCTGGCACCTAGGATGCAAAACTGTGTTTTTCACATTATAATGCAATACGTGGAAGTTTCTGGTGTTGGGCTTTGTTTCTTCTTGAAGGAACTTAATTCGGCTCTTCTTCAGGAATACCTATATCTTGAGTAACTGTAGTACTCTTAAGTTCAGTCCTTTAGGAATGACCAAAATAAACCCCAGGAATTGGCCTCTTTATTGATCTAGCTCATGAGCCAGCTTTACACACAATCAAGTCTTGACCTGTTTCCCTGAGCATGATCTTCAGGGTCATCTAGTTTGTTTTTCTTTTCAGGGAACTTTATGGATGCTGTATGGCAGATCTGTAAGTCTTTCACCCCAGACTTACCACCCTGGGGTACCGGGGACAGATTTTTAAAACCCTTGTTCTTCCTATCGGTATCAGTAGACACTGAAGTGTTTAAAAATCTCATCCTAAAATCTCTATTACAATACAGGCAATAGCCTAGAGTAAAATACTTTTCATATACTTATGATAGTATGATGTACTGTAACAGCTTTTCCTATTAAGTGTCCATAGGAATACCAGGACATGGGGATGCATAGCTTTTGGCAAACAAGGCTACAGCTTAATGACAAAGATATATTTTACTTTCAAACCTAAATAAAATACAGGTCCCAGAAGCATCACTTCCAGAGTCTGATAGTGCTCATGTGAGTGATACTGACTCCTCCACTAACCATCAAGATTCAGAATATAAAGATACATCTGTGCTAACCCCAAGTTCTGGATGGGCTGGTCAGTGCTGTCAAGGGGCAGGAAGGCAGTCATTGTCCCCAAGCTCAGCAGTTTGAAGTAAGAGCATTAATGCAGGGGAATGAGAAAGAAATGTAATAGCTGAGGAAGAGGTCATGGAGAGGTGGAAAACAAAGGGAAGAAATCCCACATTGCATCCTTCTTGCAAAGTAATCCACTGCTGGTGTCTAATGGGTATGTTTTGAACACAAGATTGACAAGACTGTAACAGCCCAATATTATCTCCAAGTTAATCCACATGCTTCGGAGTATAAGAGTATCCAGAAAGGATTTGGGGGGACTTCTTGCAATAATGTTATAATGCTATAGGCTTTTCCCAATTTAAAACTTGTTTTAAACCACTTTTACAGTAATTTCTAAGAACTTTGTGGTATGTGGTCCAAGTTTGCATCATATTTGACAAAACTGGTGGTGGCAAGTGGTCACTTTTCCTGCTGTACCCAAGTACTCTGGATATTTGTATTTATAAAGCACATGGAGGTTTTAGAATGAAAACACCTATAAAGTAGTACAGAAAAAGATGTCAAACAACAAAGAATATTGGTACAGTTTGACAGTACAGTTAGTTTTCGGCTTTTGAAACTGGCTACCCAAGCTAAAGGAATTGTTAGTGTGTACAAACACAGGCCAGAGCACCTGTGGAATAGTTGGAACATTTTGTGGGAGTTGGGTGCACTGGTGTTATCCAGTGCACTGTATTTATTCAGAGAAAGCCTTTCAAATATTAGTTTGCCTTGGAAACAGTGAGGCAGCCTGTGTTTCCAAACAGGAGTGCCGAGATTCCTTGACTCTGGTTGACAGGGTGATGGTGGGGTTTTGTTTATCCTCAAAACATCTGCAGGTGATGTGATGATCAGTATCTTTGGAAAGATACAAACCATACAAAATCTTTGTTGAAAGCAGCAGTTGAATGGGAAATGTTAACTTCTCTTCTTGGAACAAGGTGGTGATGGGGTTATCCAAGGGTTAGACTTTTTCTGGGACTGTTCTTATTTGTAAAACATGCTTACATGGCTTCGACGAGAACATTGACTGTCAGTGCGTACATTAAGCCTGTATTGCTCTGTGTTGTCCTGGCCTAGTGGTAGCTTCATTCCATGTTTGAGGAAGGGATTCTTCAGTGTTGTATATAGCTTATAAAATGAGACTTTAAAGATTAAAGGGTATTATAGTAATACATTATTTCTTGTGAGTCCTGTATTTCTTGGGATGTGTAGCCAGATCTTTTCTGGGTACTCTTTAGTCCTCTCATCTGCTTCTATTCCTTTCTCCTCCTAAACATGGGAGCTATTCATTTTCACTCTGTTGTATGTCAGCACACCATTTCTGCCAAGCAAAAGCTCAAGAGAACAGATGAGTTTAATGATGGTGTGGGGGGAAGGGAGGGAGAAGAGAGGGGCAGCAAAGCTAATGAATCACGTAACAACTTTCATGGAAATACCGACAGCAAGTCATGTCCTCCTCAAGCTCGGGCAGCAAGCCATAGGCCTTTTGTTCCCAGTGGAGCCAACAAACCACAATTTGCTCTCCAGTGGATAGTTTAATTCCTTAGTCACCTCTTCCTCCCATGAGCCATTCTTGTAGGGGGGTTTTACAAATGCTCTTGTTCTTCAGAGCAATAACACATTGCTGATTAAACTGGTATTGAAGAAGTTTATTGTCCCCTGGAGGGTAATTTTTACTTGGAGGCTTCTCTTCCAAGGCCAGTTAGGGCCAGCTCAGTTGATTAGTGGTGTGATGTGACTTGACTGGCCTGACATTATTAAATCATTTCAGAAATACCCACAAACAGATGTCAAATGGCAGTAGTCTCTTCTGCTCTGCAGGCCAGTGGAATGAGTACGGCCAAGAGACTATGTCACAGTTTGGAATGGCTTCTTAGAGGAATTCAGTCATGAGAATGACTAACTTGCTGCCTCCAAAATTATCTGTTTGAGACAGAGTTAAGTGATAATCTGAGGTCCCCTGACTGCAAGATGAGAGGCCAGTGAATGCTCAAATAATGGAAGAGGTCATCAGTAAGTTCTGTGCTAAGGCAGGGGTCTTGGCAACAGTTTTCAGCATTGGCTGGATGTACTGAGTGGGAGTACTTTCCCTGTGGGCAGGACCAAAGCTTTTACAAGAAGAACTTTTAGGGCATGGCAGGCAGCAGGATGTGGTTTATGCATTTTGTTTAGTGTTAGAATGTTTTGCTGATGAAAATTAAAGCCAGTCTTAGATGAAGGCAGGGAGCTTCTGCTGGGAATCTTACTGAATGGGCTGCTTAGCAAAAGCTTGTCCTGTCTTTAGTGCTCTGCTTTTGCCCTAGTGCTGGTCCTGTGATAAGGAAATAGCCAGTGGATAGTTGTAATTGTTGGTTCTGACACAGCATTAAATGACTCAAATGAGGGGAAAGGGTGAAAGGAGGAGGGAATAGTGCTGTCCTCGGAGGATAAGTAATGCTTACTTCTTTTGTATTTGGCTCTTTGAGATCTTAAAAGTTATAAAGCTACCCAAACAAATTTGAGTGAGTATTGCACCTTGGTTTTCCCACTGAAACCTCCCAGAGCCCTGGAGGTATTCAGGATTTTATTCAGAAGCAGTCCTGTGTTTTGGAGCTGCGCCTACTGTTTCAGCAGAGAATTTGTTTTCTTTTTTTTCTCTTTTCAGTTCCTCCTCTATTAATTTACTCTTCAGAAAATCTGGTTTCCATTGGGATTTTAGCTTTCAGAACAACATGAAATTGTAAAGCTGAAGCAAAGTAGGTATCTTGGGCTTTTTGGCACTGTATTGCTTGAAGAGGATGTACTGTGATTATTTTTTGTGATTTGCAGACTGCCACTGGCAGATTGACAAATCTTTGATGCTTTCATTATCTTTTTGATACTTTCCAATGCTGTATCTCCAAGCAATTTCAGTATGATATATAACTGAGGATCTCTGTTGATGGTAGACACTGATAGATCTTTCCATGCATCAACTTTTTTCTTCCCATAATCTGAAGTAGGTGCATTCACATATTCTCTGAAATGTTCCATCCATTATATTTCATGGAGCAGTAATGAAGCATCAATAGATCTGGATTTCATGTTCAGAGGCAGAGTATGCTGTCCTTGTGTTCTCTCAGGCTGTAGCATTGTGTCAGAACTGCAGTTTTCTGCCCTTTTAATCAGTCTGTGTAGCACACAACCAACAAACTCTGTGTTTTTATCAACAGTAAAATTTAAATGTAAAGTTCTTAAAGGCAGATTTGATTTTGATGACTGGAAAAATATATCCTGGGGAAAATGTAAGGCTAACTTGAGTTTGCAGGATCCAGTTCTGAGCATGCACAGGGGATGTGTTGGCTGAAACAAGGACATACATCCTTCATTTGTTACCAAGATGAAAGAATCATGTAGGCTTTGTGTCTTGACTGGAATGTGTTCATTTGCTTATAGAAAATACTAGGGACTAAGTAAATATGTCCCTGTCTTGTGAGCAGCATTATATTCTTCCCATGTTCTTGTCCTGATGGATACTTCAGTGGGAACTGCAAAATATCATGAGTAAAAGTATGACACTATTGAAGCAAGTAAGAATTTATCCAGTAACTTCAGTGAAGTCATATTTATTAATGTATGGAAAGGGACTTTAGGGAGAGGGTGCAGTTAGATCCTGTAGTTATGCTGGCTGGCTGTTCTTCCTTCCCCTACTGAATTGTAGTTTATCCTTAACCATTCTTTTGAATTTCCTTGCCATAGAGTGGTGACCAATATTCAGGATAACTTGCTTCCAATGATCTAGTCCATTTCTAAACTAGGATATAGTCTCAAAATATAAAGGCTACTTGAAACAAAAGACAAAAGGGTTATTGAGCAAACTGTTCATCTTTGAGGACACTTCCCTTCTACACAGCTTCTGCCTCCGGACACGGCAATAGGATTCTTGAATCCAGCAGAAAAACCTCTAAGGCCATATGGTTTTCTTACAGGCTTTTAATTTTAACCTCTTTACCTTTTACAGGTGAAAGGAAGTTTTGCCTTTTACCTTCATGGTTTCCTTTATATAGGCTTCTTCAAAAGCATCTTAATACACATATGATTTAATAGGACTGTATGAACACACAGAGATAATGCTCTTGAAATGCTGTGGAGAGCAAGGTAGAAACTGATGATCCATTTGACTTTTCATCAGTCCTAGGCTTACAAGTTATCTTGCCAAGGTGAGAGGCACAAAGCTCTGATAGCATTTATCTGTGTTTTTTCTGAGCAAAAGCTGGTGAAGATGAGGGTGAAGGTGTCAGAAGGGTGCTCCAAAAGACTGAGGATGTTTCTACAACCCCTATCTCCTAGATCTTGAGAAATGCCACTTTCATGAAGCCCTGTTTAGTTTGAAGAATGGACTAATCACATTAGAAATTACTCTCAGCCTCCTCCATGCATAGTTTCTTTGAGGCTGCTTGACTGTGGAAAATCTGACTGATCTTTTAATTAAAAGTTCTTCTTTTTACTAAGGAGTTAAAGCTCTTCTGCTTTGAAGTGGGCAACTTTTTATAGATAAACATCTCATTATGTTGTGAGATTTCTTCCTCTCCCCTTCTGTCTCATTTCTTTTCTTGATGCATCTCACCCTGTGTTGATAGTCTTAATGACTTGAGCCCAGTTCCCAATATCAGCTGTTAAGGACAGTGCTGGCTGTCTCCCTTATCTCTCTGTACTAGGCAGAGCTAAAGCTGTGGATGAGCAGTGGAAACTAAATTGCAGTCCTTTCCCCACCCCCTCACTGAAGCAGGCTGGAAAGGACAATAAAACTGGGTTTATTATGTGGTCATCACATTTTAGTAAACAAAAGGCACTTGTAATACCAATGCAATGCATTGCTGGTTATTAAACGTTGTGTTTAGAAAGAAAAGCCTCTAGCTTTTAAGTTCTGCCTTCTGTTTTAGTGGAGGAGGAGGAGGAGGAGGAGCAGGATTGTCCTTTCATGTTTCCAGTTTTGATCCTTTTTCCCCCACTCTTTCTGGATTTAGCAGAGTTTGAGAATTCATGAGGGAAGAAGTTATTTTGGCTCAGTCAACCCTGGCCTTTTGGCCGACTGTGGGGCAGCATTCCTGAACCGGAGGGTTCAGGTCATGGTTTCCTAACACAAAGCACTCAACAGCAGTGCTGTGTTAAGGCATTTTCTGCTGCTCCATTCCTCTGGAGTGGCTTGCTGCTCCCTCAGTGGGATAAGCTGAAGTGTTTATGGGAAGGACAGTAAATTAGATCAGGATCTATCTGCCTTGAACAAGAAAGTGAAAGGGAGGGAAAAATACCCATGCAGATATTGGCCAGATTAGTTCCAGGATTGAATTCATAGCCTCATGAATAGTTAAGCAGGTTGATTAAATGAGCATCCTAATTGTGCAAATGCTGATGTTGAGCATTTCCCCCACTTAAAATTGCTATTTAGTTATCTTTTGTGCTTATAGATGGTGGATGTCAGGTAGATTTGTGAGCTTACAAGTGTGATCCATAGCACCTTGCCTGGAGAGAGTAGAGTTGTGCTCACTCTTCTTTCCTGCTGGATTCTTGGACCAAGAGGTTTTAGGTAACTTTCCTTCAATAACTTTCAGCCACAGATCAGCTGTTAAGGTTCAGCTGGGACAGCCATTGTATATGCACTGTACATGGAGGAATGTATCTGCTCACTACTCTGACTGTTATTAACTGAATTTATATGGTTAGATTTCAGGGTTTTGTTTTGCTTTTTAATTTCCTGTATTTCTTGAGCCACTCAACACTTGTATCTAGTGAAACTGCATTTTCCAGCAATGGAAGTTCAGCTGTCTTGTCACCAGCGTTAACCCAGTAATGGCTGAGTGATGAGCTTCTGGCATAAATTAGCTGAGAAGCTGTTTTCTGAGCTGAGAAGAATTGTCTGCAAGCTAGAATCAGGAAAATCCTGGGATTCTTACTCCAGCTAGGAGTCATTTATCTTAAGAATAGCCCTAGTACAGCCATACGAGTTGAAATTAACTTTCTGTCTTTACCTGAGGATAAATCCACTGCTATTTCTGAGCAGCCCCTTCCTGAGGAAAGTGGTAGTAAACTTCAAGGATGCCCCCAGAGCAGTTGCTCACCACCTTCTGGACAGCATACCAGATCAAACTACAGGTCCCTTATTTCAGTGAAGCCCCAGAGGTTTATCTTCATTCACTGAAAGATGCATATTTATGGGCATTTTCTTGTTTAACAGTTGGCTCAAAACTCACTTTGCTGTGGGTAAGAGATGATTATACCTGATCTCATCTCATTTTGACAGGTGCTCAAGCAGGAACTGTTCCAGGACAAACAAAATCAGGAAGTGTCACAGCACACAGAAATCGCTATGATTTTGATGTGCTCATGTCACAAATATACAGAGTTGAAGCCCTCTTAAGGAATATAAAAATCATGTTTTTTCTAATTATGAGCTGTATTGATTGTGGAAATTGTCAAATTGGCCAAAAAGAAGCAGCAAGTAGGAAAAGTCAGGATTTTTGTAACTTTCACCAGATTAATTTTGGGATGATGCTACATACTGAAAGCTTTAGTCATCCCTTTTGTGGGGGTACACAGGGGTATGGCTTGCAGGTGACTTAAGTTTTTGGCAGGCCCACTGATATTAACAGTTCCCAAAAAAGTAGGCTTGAGTTGACCCAGGGACATTTCAGTAAGTAGGGTATAGAGTTTCTCTGAACATTTGCTAGACTATTTGCTTTGGATGTCGCACTGTTTGTTATGCCAGGTTGCTGGGTACTCCAGGAATCCAAAGCAGGGGTAGACTGCAGTGACACTCATAACCTGTGCCCATGTTGACAGACATGATGTACATTGTTTGATTATTCTGTGGGGGTTTGTATAGCTCACAACCCAGCGGTGCCCTCATGATGCTCTTGGAGCCCAGTGAAGCCTCTTGGATGCTTCTTGACTCTTGAGCAGATTGGAAGGTGGAATTTGTATCTGTGAAAGCAAATGCACTTATGCGTAGAACAAATCTTGCCTCTTTTTAGCTTTACCATTGTACTTCACAATCTTATCCCTGATCCTTAGACTTCTGAGCAAAAGTTCCATCTTATAGTAGAGCCTGCAGCATCCTTGTGCTGGGTACAAAACTGTTATATTCAAGACAGACATATCCAAGCTTGGATTTTCATTTAAGACATAACAAACCTTCAGAAAACCCAAATAAATAGCTTAAGAAATGCTCAGAACTCTTTTGGGTGGACATAGGCATGTTGCTCAGGGTAGAAAGATTTTTAACTACTCCTGCTGTTATTCAGAGAGGAGTTGTATGTGAACAGGCCCATAAAAAGGAATGTAAGTCAGCTGAAATTCACAATGAGACTTTGTGAACGGGGTTTTGATCAGATCTAGTCTCATTTACCTTCTGAATGCGTCCTTGTTTCCACTGTAGTAGCATTGAGCTGTAACAATGTGAACTTGAGCTTCAGTTTTACTTGTGGCTGTGCTAAGAGCTTGCAACCACCAGATGCTAAGAGCTGATCCTCTTCTGTTTGCATTTTAACACTTGACAGTTTATTGATCAGGGTGAATTCAATAAGCTAAAGCTAAAAATACTTATCTTTAAGAAATTCCTTAATTGTGTAGCAGATTCCCTGGGTACTTGCTCTTGTAAAACCATATTATAACTTCCTGAAGGAGACAATGTAAATAGGGCCTTTTGTGGATTCTAAGAGTACTGGACATCTTTATTCTGCACCCATCTCGTTGTCTTGTTTTAAAGCTAGGTGGAGTCAAAGATGAACCTTCCCAAAGAATTAACCAACCTGCAAGGTTGGTTAATTAACCAAAGAATTAACCACCTGCAAAGGTGTAGGCTCTGACTAATGCTTTCGCTAACGTGGGACAACCATGACTGGCCAAGCCTAGGTTCACTTTGTTCACTGTTGTATAAAGACAAAGGAGCAAAGAGCATCATCTTTCTGCAGGACAGCTCTAAAAGATGTTACTGAGGATTACCCAAAGGAGTATCCAACTGGTCACTGAAAAATGCTGACAGTTAACCTGTTCAGCTCATTCCCTTGGTATATCAAGCTGGAATAGTTTGTCACAGTATAATAGTGTCATTCTTTACCCTTTTACCTAAGCTGAAATTGGACCAGAGGTTTTGGAGGTCTTGCTCTCAAAATATGAAGTTCCAAACAGCTTAAGCTCTTTCATTCTGACCCCCAAGAAGTACTTGTAACTTAGAACTGGAACTTGGAACTTAGAACTGATTCAGATCTTCTTCGTGAGCTGATTTAGTTACATGCATCCATTCAGTATGTGTTATCAAGCTGTCTTACTGTTGGTGTGCCCAGAGATTTAAGGATCAGAGTATTAGCCTCTGTGTTCTGCCACACTGGTTATTGCCTCTGTGTAGATACCTATGTGAGAGCACAGCAGCATGGATAGGGGTTGCTGTTATATCTGCGCTCCTTTTCAGCAGTTATATTTCCTTTTTCTCATGCCACCATGAAATGTGTCAGTGTGTTCCTATTAATTGGGGTATCTGGTCTCTGGTTAGCAGGGAAGTTGTATTTTAGCTGTTTCATTTGCTTAAACAAAGGGAAAAAAAGACAGGGAAAACCAATGAAGTAGATGTATGCAAGCCTCTGAAATTTTAAATGAAGAAATACTTTAAAGAGTCAAATGTACACTAATCCTTTTTCTGTGCTATCTAGTCCTCATTTCCCAGAGGACATTCCTAGTTCACTCTTAATCAGTCTCAGGATCAATGCTGGAGCAGGGGGAAAGTGATCTGCTGGGTCCCCTGGGCTCTCAGTTAAGCTTTGAGCTCTTAGTGGCTTAGGTACTTCTGGAAAATGGATTTTAAGCACCAAGTCAATTAGGTTCTTAAACTTGGAGATGACTAAAGACAGAAACTATGGCTGGGCTCCCTGGAACGTGTAGTTCTTCGTTATAGTGAGTCAACGGAGTGCAATGGCTCCAAGTTAATACCATCTTTTCTGATTTGGCTGTAACGAAGTTCAGATCAACAATGTCATGCAGTCACATCTTAATGCACTAAGTTGTTTGTCCTGTGGCTGGAAATCATCAGAGTGGTACTTTAGGTACCAAAGTAATTTTGAAAATGGCCTGCAAGCTGCTATTACCTGTCTTGTAACACCAGCTTGTAAATCTGTCATGAAAGTCTGACTGTTCAATGTCTAGTACTATTCTAGATATCTTCAGGCTTCCCAGTTGCTCTCTGTCTGCCTCTTGAGCAGAGGACAGGTCTCCCACAGGTACTGTCAAATCTTTCAGCTTAGTGGAGGTATCTTAAATATACCAAAAGGGGATCTGAAGTGTCACCAGGCCTCTGTATTTTGTCTTCTACACTAGGTGTCATAAACCAGATGGGAGTAAGGTACACCGGTGACCCAGGTTTGTTTTGAATGAGGAAACTCAAAATTGGCTAAAAATAGTAATAGGACCTTACACAATCAAGACTGAGCACCTCTGAGTACATGCCTGCATTACTGATGCATTGCTGTACGTTGTTAATGCTGCTGTGGATCCTCAGCAAGATCTTGGCAAGGCCTAAGTGCGGTTCTGCTGAGTCCAGGATCTACTGAAACCACAGCGAGAGGATATAAGATGAAAACCAAAATTGATAAAGACCTATTTCAGCTAAACCACATGTGATAGAGCACAGCAAAATTATATTGGGAGGTTTGATAACTCCTTATTTGCTATACAAGCGCAGGCTGTTAATAGCGTTCTCTTTGCTTAGCCATTCTGCTAGATGCTTACAGGCCACTTGGTTTGTACTAACCTTTCTCTCAAGGTATCATGGCAATTGCTTTTCTGTCTGAAGCTTGGGAGTTGTGTTCAGATGGCAAAACTTATTAAATATCTTAGCAAATGGGAACAGAATTCCGGAACAACAGAAGAATCAGTCTTCCTTTGGCAGGGAGGCTGTTAGCCCATAATTTCTTGTTGCTACCTCTTTTGTTTCGCTATCCCTTTTTGATATGGAAGAGGTGGCAAAGAGACACAAGACAGTGAAATAACTGGTCTGTTGTAAATGCAGGAGCTAGAATGAGATTTAACAGTCCTGGAGCAGCGGATAATCATGAGCCTGCAAACTTGTCCACAGGCAACAGTTTGCCTTTTTGAAATGCATGACTTTAATGTTGCTATGAATAGCTTTCTTTTATTTCTTGTTATTTTGCCCATGACGTTTAAGGTATCCATTGTTTAGAAACATCACAGCAAAGATGCATCTGTCTTCATGGTTTAATCTTACATGACTGAAATGCTTTGTGAAATGAGTAGATGATCAGCGCACTTAAATTACACAGAGGAGCTCTACATGCAGGAGGCTTAATACCTACTGAAAGCATGGAAGGATGAATTATTAACATGGATTTTAGGTATAATAAAGGAAATGTGTTTTTAGTGTTCTTAGCTTAGGAGTTGACAGGATTAAAATTTAGGAAGAAAGTACAAAATGGAACATTCCCTGTAAATTCAGTCCCTCAAACAGCAGAAGCCCATGGCATTAACCTTTGGGTTAATAATATGTTGATGGAGGGAAGGATTAAGAAAAGGGCAGGTTGTGTGACACAAAGGCCAGAGGTGAATAATCTTGTATTGACTCCAGGCTTAAAAAATAGATTTAAGTTATAAATTAGAACATTTTGAAAGGCATTTTCTGGGTTGGATGAAGTCCTTCCCAGCTGAGATTCTTCATCTGCTCTGAGTCTGGAGAAGCAGGTATTTGAACTCTTAATTCTGCATAAGAGTCAAGTAGAATAAATGTAACTTCAGGGCTGGTGCTTTACTTGGAAGACAATGCTATGTGCTATCTCAGAGCACTTGGAGTGTGAAGGCAGATAAACTTACTGAATCTTCATTCCCAAATGTCATGTATGTCCCCCAGTGACTCTGGTAAAATGTTTGCTGCCTCCTGTCCCTTCCTCTGCTATCACTGCAATTACATTACCCATCCTGCATGGACTTGGGAACACCAGCCCTGTGTTCCACCTTGGGGGACTGGGAAATGGATTTCTCCGTTTCAGTCTATTTTCTTGTGGTTGTGGATGCCCCTATGGGAGCTGATACAGCAGGTGGTGAGAGCTTAGATCAAAAATAGATTATTATGTGGAAAACCCGAAGAGTAATACTGATCCTTCTGTGAAAAACACTGTAGCAGTGCTCAAAATGGGATTAAAATGGCTAGAGATCATGGTGAGGGGTCAACTTTTATCTCATTGAAGTCCCACTTTGTTTCTGACACCAATGGAAACTCAGTGAGTATTCCATGGCAGAAAGTGGTGCAAACAAAGCTGCACACCAGGCTGCTAGCCAGGAGTTCCAGGGCCCTAACCCTTACTGACCTTACTGGGTGAAGCCTTTCATTGCTCTCTGCTTCCCTGTCCTGTAACCTAGAGTTAACAGAGGATTTGAGTTAACTAGCTCTTCATTTTAAAGCACTTTGAGAATTATACGCTCTATAGGCATGCTGAGGTTTAATCTCTCACACCTGAATAGCATGGCTGATACTGAAAGTGGAGGGAGTTCTTTCTGGGTGCCAAGGCAAGGAATGTGCTGAGGTCACCTTGATCTGATCAAAACAGGTTTTCAAGCAATAACTCTCAATGGAGTAATTCCCAATTCCTCTGCAGGCAAGCTTAGCCCATTAGTAGACTGAGAGAATGGGAGGTTGGGTATGGTGCAAAGGGAATGAGCAATACATGTTTGGTCAGAGCTTGGATGCATGAGATAGTGGGAAAGACTTAAAGTGCTTAAAGTTAGCAAGGGTTAAGCCACAGGGTGGACGAACAGTGAGAACAGGAATGGGGAGCCATAGCACCATTTTGACCAAAGATACTCAACAGTTTGGGTTTTGGTTGGGGATTTTATCTTCTTAAACCAGAAGATATCCTTTGAGATGCAGAGCTGATTGTTCTTCTTTCCTACTCAAAACAAGCAGCACTTTCTAGGAAGTTCTGCAAGATTACAGCCACTTGATGCAGCAGCATAAATCAACCCCAGATTGGGTTCTGCAGCTTGGCAGGCACGCATCTAGCTGGAGTTTCCCATAGACCATATTGGAGTGCGGTGTAGAACTAATCAGGTCACCAGGGTGACTTCTACAGCCCTAAAGGCAGTTCCTGCATAGTGGGTGCCTTGGGCTGTGGGACTGGCAGTTCCATTTATAACTGCTACACTGCTCAAAGTCAAGGTCATTGAGAGGGGGAGTTGCCCATGAAATAGGCTTTAAAGTATTGCTAATACTTGTTCTGGTGCTTTGTAATCAACACTCACACACATTCAGAACTGTTTTGCCCTGGGCCCTCTGTGACATTAGTATTGCGTGGCACTGTTTTGGAGAGTGGAGAGGAAAAATAAACACTTGTACTTCATGAAAGAAACAGGTTGGTTATGGTTGTTGATGGATATCAAATGCTTTGTGACTTAGGACAAGTAAGCAGAGCATGGAGTCTTGCAAAATACATGGGGCATGTTGAGTAAGCTCAAAGCCTGCACTGGTTGGCAAGCTGGTGAAGTACAGATAATCCCAGTTAAATTTAATTGTTATCCTTAGGTCTTCCATTGCTGAGGATTGTGTTCCAGTTGTTGTCCAGTAGTGATTAGAAGCACGACCAGAATTGCTACATTTCTCTTGGGAAAAGGTGTTTTTCTCAGTGCTATGGAATTTGTACCAGAGTGTAGTAGGATTGCTGTTTCTTGTAACATACACAGTACTGCCCACAGCTTCTGTCACACTCCCCAGTTATGCCATTGCACTCAAAAAGATGAATTATTCAGGGTACTTGCTTTGTCATTAAACTTTATTGTAACAGTAGAAACCCCCTTTAGACTGAATGTCTGAATTCTGTCATGTCTTGGACATACGTTTTTATAATCCACACCTTTGGCTCCACTGAAGAACATCTGTGGCCATTTGTAATGTGTATATTTTACGTCTAAAATCTGTAGTATGATTTCTAGCTTCTGTGAGTACTGCTTCTCTGTACACTTGTCTTACTGTATGTCCAAGAGATGCGTTCAAGCACTTTGTGATGTTCCGCCTGGACACCTGGGGTTCAGTCTCTGAGCAAGAAGGCACTGTGCTGAGCTGGCATCTCTCCACTGGAAGTGATGCACCACATCATGGGCCATTCCGTTTTTCTCTTGTCCTTCAGCTTGTGGCATTAGATGCATTCACACGAAAAGCTTTACTCAAGCTCGGTGTGAATGCAGTTTGCAGGTGCCAGATCTCAGCAGCAGGGAGCACTTGGGTTAACAGATGGGAATGAGCAGTGAGCCAGGGCTTCAGCTCTCGCAAGGGCTGGAGTTGCACCCGCAGTCATTTGAGCTACAGTGGAGCAACTCCCATCTCTGCTTGCATTGCACTTTCCACTGGGGAGCCCGGAGCTGCCTTGATATGCTGGTGTTTCCAGCTGTAGATGACTAAGTGGAGCTGTGTGGGCTGCTGGCTGTCCGGCCAGGCTATCCCTGCTATCTCTTCCCGTACACACTGGAGCCTTTGTCTCTGGCCTTATTGTGCCTCTGCCATGACAGAGCTCTTTCTGTGCTCTCCTCCCAGCACAGCCTCTGTGTTCAGGGGGCTTTTCTTCAGCTGCTCTTTGTCTCCGGGTGTTTATTGTGCCTGCTGCAGAGTGTGTTTGTTTGGGAGAGAGAAGGAGGGGCTCCTGTTTGTGCGGGGTTTGTAAACCCAGTGCATTCTTCAAAAGAGATGCTGAGCAAACTGGGCGGTGTTGAATTAACTCTTTGCAGCCCTGTCTTACTGACAGCCCATCCATCAGTGCACTGAGGAAATCCTCCGTGTGAGAAATGCTGTGGGAGGGTTAGGAAGCTGATTGCTGGGTGAGGAAGGGAGGCTGCTCCCCCTTTGGTCTTAACTGCTCTTTGGTTTTTCTGTGAATGCTGCACAGTAAAGAGTCTCCCATATGTGGGGAGATATGATTGATTCTAGGATTTCCCTTCAGTCCTCTTGGAACTTGTTTTAATTGCAAACACTGGCTCACTAGCCCTTTCTGTTTGTATAACTGTCTCTTGCATCCTGTTTATGTGGCTACATCAGACAATATCTCTTCATTGTACCATATCCTAAACTTCATGACTGTACTTTAGGGCTTTTCCTTTTGAGCAAAGTCTGGAAAACAGGAATTTTTTAAATTTATTGTGTTGCCACTTGCATATAATACCTCCCTTTGGAACCAGCTTCTTTAACCAGCTGAATACTTCCATGGATAGGATGGTTCTTATTGTTTCTTCCGTACCCATGCTCCCATACTCTCAGGGAGCTTTGGAAGATGAAGATAATCAACGTGGGGACTTAATTTCCCTTGTAATCACATAGTACTGTGCATTAAGTTGATTGGGGTGGAGCAACAGCCACAGAGAACAGCATCAACTTTCTAATCTCCTTTTGCTCTTCCTCCTTAGGAGGATGGGAATTTATAACATGAAAAATCTCTCATGCATCTCTACGAGAAGCTGCAGCAACACAATTGTTTCAGTCTTAGCAGCACCAGGAGCTGTGTGTTTCACTGAATCTGCAGGCAGCAGAAATGTTTCAGACCTTTTTTATGATGATCTGCATAAATGGAGCATAATGCAACTACTTTACTTTCATGTGTTATAAAATAATAGTGTGATGATAATGCATGTTTTCAAAGAGGGTATCTTTTCTTAAGTTGCTGAGCTTTTTTTCCCCAAAATTAATAGGCTTAAATTCAGCATTTCACAAAGTTAAGAACTCTTATTTTCAAATAATTAATATCCTGGTATAGGGGCTTGCACTTCATGGGTTGCAGCATCTACGTATTATTACACTGGGAAAAGATTCATCAGACTGTTCCTTTGGGAGAGGAGAGGAAGAAATGCAAAGTAATAGAAGCCTTTGAAACATGAATCCACACACTCAGGTGACTAAACCTATTGAGGCACTCAGGTGTGTCTTCCAGCACTGCTTTAGGCTCTAGTGGTGGTGTTGTGTGACTTGTTTTCTTTATGAACTCACGTACTTTGCCTCATCTCTTTCTCTCCAAGGAACAGTGTCAGCTGCAAAGCGCTCGGGGATTCCAGCGCCCCGGGAAATAGCATCCTCTGTATCCAGAGAGCGAGCTGTCCTGCGTGGCCAAGCTAATACTAGGAAAACACAACCCAGCCCCACTTCTTCTGGTACACCGACTCCTACCAAACACGTGCGCCCCACTAGCAAGTCCAAGCAAGAGAATGAAAGTGGTGACAAGGCTGTTCTGGAATCTCAGGTTAAAGAGCTCCTGGCAGAAGCAAAGACGAAAGATTCTGAAATCACCAAACTCCGTTGTGAACTGAAGAAATGCAGAGAGAAAGGGTCACTTAATGCTGAAGGAATGGGTGCTTCCAACCAAAATGTAGAAGCGATGTCGCCTGTTGACATAGATCCATTAATACGGACCCTTCAGGAGAAAAACAGGACTTTTCAGAAAGAGCTTGCTAGCCTGGGAGAAGAAAATCGTGTTTTGAAAGAGAAATTGCTTTATCTAGAGAACTCTTCTCTTTCAGACACAACAACGAGCAGTGGGGGCAACAGCAGCCTCCCAACCCCAACTACCCAAGAGTCCAGTTTTGGAAGCCCATCAAAAAATGTGTCAAGAGGTGAAATGGATGAGCGCAGGCAGCATGTGAATGGGAGGACGCTGCGCAATTCGGGTTCTTCCAGCAGTGATGTGACTAAAGCTTCCTTGTCGCCCGACGCATCTGATTTTGAACATATAGCAGATGTACCTTCCAGGCCAACATCCTCCAACAGCAACCACTTCAAAGGTTCCAAATGCTCCACTACAGGAAGTTCTCCAAACAATATTAGTGACCTTTCTGTTGCGTCTCTTACAGAGAAAATACAAAAGATGGAGGAGAACCACCACAGTACGGCCGAAGAATTACAAGCCACTTTGCAGGAGCTGTCAGATCAACAGCAAATGGTGCAGGAGCTGACAACAGAAAATGAGAAGCTAGTGGAGGAGAAAGCTCTCTTAGAGACTTCCTTTCATCAGCACAGAGATAGGGCAGAACAACTGAGCCAAGAAAATGAGAAGCTAATGACTCTCCTCCAAGAGCGATCCAAGAATGAAGAAAGCAGAGCTCAGGAGGGGAAGGTTCTTGAGCTGGAACAGAAATGTGCAGAAGTTCTTGAGAAAGCACAATTTGAAAGAGAGAAATTGCTCAACATTCAGCAACAGTTAACCAGCAGCCTACGAAGCTTAGAAAGGGAGCATCAGGATGCCCAGCAGGTGATTAAAAGCCTGAGAGAAGAAAATGAGAAGCTGCTTAAACGTCTCGAAGTGGAACAGCAGAACAACAGCACAATGACAAAAACTCTTGAGGAGTGTAAAATTGCCTTAGAAGGTCTGAAAATTGAGAATGGCTCTCTCAAAACTCAGCTAGAGAGTGAGAAACAAAAAGTTGCTGAAATCAATGTGATGGGATGTACTACTGACAACTCTGAGGTGCAAGAGATGCTGAAAGTAGCCCGTGCAGAAAAGGATCAGTTAGAAGCAGCTTGCACTGAGCTTAAACAAGAGCTGCTGAAGGCAAACAGTGAACTGAAGCACTGTCAGGGTCTGCTATCTAAGGTAAAGCAGTAACAACTGTAAAATGTGATGGTTGTTTATCTGTCCTTCCATAAATAGGTAATTGTTGGTCTTTAGGTTGTTAAACCATTGGTTCTAAATTTTCAGATGTTAAAATGAATGGATTAGCTTTGAATGGAAGCTGGGGTCATATGATAGTCTGCCTCTGCTGCTATATGCATGTTTTCCCAGGAATAACTGTTAGCATAGCTGTGTTTATAAATTCAAAGCTCCTTTCCCCTAATATCTTCTGCAGAATTTACTGTTTAGTAAATATCAACGTTGGAACAAAGAACAGGTAAATAAAAACTTACTTTATTATGTGAACAGATATTAGTGAAAATCACTTGGTAATTCACATGGAAAGAAGGGCATGAGTAATTAGCAGCAGATATTAAATTCTGAATAATTAATCAGGAATAATTAGTAGGGAATTATAGGCGCCATTGGTCATGAGAACACATGAGCTAATCCTGAGGGAAGCTGTTACTTACAGCAACATGACTAATGCATGGTCAAGCTCCAGGTTACTTTATCTTCATAAACCTCAACTATTTTCACGAAACAACCATTTGGGGCTAGGTAAAATAATGGCAAAAAAAGATTCATTTCAGAACAATTTTTTTCTGCCTCAGTTGGTAGTTTTGTAGCTTTGCTCCAAGCAAGCTGAAGTCAGTCACTGTTTATATTTTGTGTGTGATCCTGGATGTTCAGAGGAGAGCTGCAGTGTGAGGCATTGTAGAACAAGTGGTAATAAATCACAAGCCAGTGGCTATGTCCCACCACTGCAGAAAGTGATAGTGTGTGCAGGCTTTCCTGTGTAGGGAAGGGACCATGAACAGCTAGGTGAAGAGGAAGATAGTGTTGCCAAAAAGCACCTCCATGGTTTGATTTAGAAAAGCCAGATGTCCTTTCAGCTTAAATAGGTGACCACAGCAAATGGAGTTAGTAGAGGAAGCTCCTAAGTGCTCACTGGAGCTGCAGTTTATGAAGAATAAATGAAAAACTGCTGAGTGCTCAGACTCTGTACCAAACTTTTATTGTTTGGTTTGGAAACCACAGATTTCCTCCTTTTTATTCTTCTTTTCTCTCAGATTAAGCTGTTTTGAATCATTGGCTATTTGTGACACCCAAATGAGACCACAGGCTTCTGTAAAGCTGCCCTTCAGCCGAGCTGTGCCAGTGCTGCTCACTGAATTGGCAGCCTCCACCTTGCTTTCTCTTGCTTGTTCATACGCAGAGATCTCCTCCCCAAACCTGGAAGCATTGATCTGTGGGCCTCAGCCAATAAACTGAAGTGCAGCAGATTCTCCCTTCAGTAATTCCAGATGTCCTATATCCAGAAATATGCTCATCTGCAGTAGCTAGCTCTGCTTGCATATGTTTTCATAATCCATTGAAAATGTACATGCTAAAGCAGCAGAATTTTTAATGTGGATTAATTGATCATCATTGTGGCTCTTAGGCTGTGATACTACTCTCATGATGTGATGCATAGATGTGGAGCTTTCCAGGAATATAATTCTTCCTGGTTCATTATCTTATTCATATAGAAAACTTAATTTCCTTTGTAGCATCTTGTTTTCTTTATTGCCAAGAGAGAAAACTGACAGTCATAGCTTATCTGTTTCCTGAAACTGTCTCAACTGCATTGAAGCTCAGTTTATACAATGCTTAGAACACAGGATTGATTCTTAAGTCTGTGAGATGCCCATGAAAGTCTCTAATGAGTGATAACTCTTAAGAAATACAGACTTGCAGCTTTCTTTGCTCCCCTCCAGGCTGAGAATGAGTGTGGTCAGCTGAAGGAACTGTGTGACCGGCAGGCTGAGCAACTGAGCAGAACCAGCCAGAAGCTGCAGGAAAAAACATCAGAGAATGAAGCAGATATAAAAAACCTGAAAGAGACCATTTTTGAGTTGGAGGACCAGGTGGAACAACATCGTGCTATAAAACTTCACAATAACCAGCTCATCAGTGAGCTAGAAAGTAGGTGGAGCCAAAACAAAGGATGCAAGTGGACTGTAGAGGCTCAGTTACAGCAGCAACAGGGAGGAGGAGGCATGTCTTGATGTGTGACAAGGGCCTCGCTTTAGAAATACTCCAATTTGGGCCAGTAATAGAACGGGTTGGGTTGGAAGGGACCTTAAAGATCATTGCATTCCAGTTCTTTCTGTTCATGCATAAAGTCACTCTTTTAAGTTAGTGCTATAGAAATACTATTAGATACAATCCCCAAGCCTTATTCTTCAGCGAAGTTTGTATTGCCCATCCTAGAATTGGAATTATTGGCCTTTTAAAGAGCTTCGACGGCAAAGCCTAGCAAGAGCTGTGCGGTTGAGGTTGCTGCTGCGTTCTGGAGGAGCAGCTGCCACCTGGTGGAATGAGAGCTATGTCTCGCTCTGGGGAGCGAGTGATCCGGGATGGGAGATTCTGTAAACCCAAGTCTGGCTTAATGCTTCGAGATAATGACCTGTTTCAGAGATGCTCTAGTAATAAATCTACCGTTGATTCTATTCCTGAACCATTGGCAGAGTCTATTTAGTCTTTTAGAGATGTTACTAGAAGCAAGACCAAACAGGTTTCTCTGCCCTCCCATTTTCATCTTTCAGCCTTGCTCATGTGTTTAATAATCTGTTTCCTTTTTTTACTGTTCCTAGGTAAAACAATGAAGCTGGAAGAACAAAAACAAGATACAGAGAGGCAGCTGAAGGCTCTGACTAAGCAAATGAAGGTAAGGCTTGGTTGGACTCCTTGACAAAGCTAAACTGAGCTTTTCTTGCAATACTGGATTGAGAGAAGCATTGTAATTTCTAGAACAACTGTAGAAAGCTCTACATCCTTTCACTCACCATTTCTATTCATTTATTTCTAGCTGGGTGGTTTTTGCCTGTAAAGGAAAAATATAATACATCCTTTGCAAATTACTTTTGCTTGTTTTTTTTTCTTTTGAACTTCTGCTTTGGAACAGCCATTCCTGCTTCATGAATTATCAGTAGCAATGAGCTCTTTGCAGCAATGGTGCCTGTTAGTAGTATCACAAGTCTGAATGATCAATAGCTGAAGGATGAACTTTGATTTACTTTTTGTATTGGAGTGGAAAGCTCAGCATCAGTTTCTTCAGCAATCTTGTCAGTACTGTGTAAAGAGGGAAGTGTTTAGTTTGACCTCAGTGTCATCTTGCAACTGTGGTGAAACCCTGGTTGCTTGTGATCACTGTAAGAGAGATCAATAACAAAGTGCTCAGCTCAAGTAGTGCACTTTTACAGCAAACAGTTTGGGGTTGTGATTGCTCTTTCTAGGAAGACACAGAAGAGTGGAGGCGTTTTCAAGCTGATCTTCAGACTGCAGTGGTTGTAGCCAATGATATTAAGTGTGAAGCCCAGCAGGAGCTCCGTGTGGTAAAGAGGAAGCTTCAGGAGGAAGAGGAGAAGAGTGCCAGACTGCAGAAGGAGCTGGATGAAATAAAGGGCAGCAACAGGTTAGTTACTTACAAAGGCTAGGATTTCATCTGTGGCTGCTAACGCATGCAAACAGTGCTTTGTCAATAACAATTCATTGGCTTGGACGTGCATGTTGTCTGTTTTTAACTCTTCTGCCATATTTTGTTTTCTCTTATTCTGAGATGTTTTTGTTCTTTTTCTTTTTGGCAATCTAATTCTGTCAACTAGGCCGTGAAGGTTTTAATATTAAGTAACAATTGCCAATATATTCGTACAGCTTTGTTCTCAAAACAGTATTCTACTGTGGCTTATTGCCTTCATAACTCTCTGTGCAGTTGTATTAAGCCATCTGTAAAAAGTTTGGTTGGCTACATCCAGAAGAGAGCTACTTAACTTGAGAGCAGTCAAGGACTGTATATGTTGAAATTAAAATGAGGACAGGCTGGACTTGTGTTCTGCAAGTCTGATGTGTGTTAACTGAGTTGTCAATGAAAGTACTAGGATTCCTCATTTCACATCTCCTGTCCTTAATTTGAAACCTGTTACGTGTTAAACGGTCTGGATGGTGGCCTGGGTTAGCTTTTAGCCTGGAAGTGACTCTGTCATGCAGTGGACACACTTGTCAAACATTTGCTGTTGTCTCAGTGGTTGGAGGGGGAACAGTAATTGTGAACCATTCGGAGATATACCCCAGCAGGGTAAGCTAGGGTGTATCTCCCAGCATGGGGCTTTCCTCTGTGTCATGGTAAGAACAAAAGTGACTTTTACAACTAAATCTGGAACCAGTACAGATGCCTTACAATGTGGTTTTTATGCAGTGCATGTGCCACCTTTCATTCCAAAAATCCTACTACAATTGAAGTATTGAATAAGAGATGGAAAACAAAAGATGTATTAGAAGTGAGAACCAAAATTTCTAATGAAGGCAGTGCTTTGCTCTTTTTTTGCGCTGATGCAAATAGAGCAAGCAGAGCTATAGTGATGAAAAACCGTACAGGGGGAATGAAGAAAGACAAAATAACACCAACCAGTAGTACTGTTTATCAATAATGTGTGCCAAAATAATATTGCTTCTCTAGATTTTTGCATTTAATCTGTTTCCTAGTAGATTCATGGCCACTGGTAGAATAGCCATGGAAACACAGTGAATCCTGTCATTTCTTTCAGGTGAAGTAGCAGTTTGGCTTTGTTGCACATAGTTGCTTGCTGTTTTCCATTCAGGAATTGCCTCAAGCAGCTGTACAGTAGATGACAGAAAAAGGATGGGAGGGCTTTTTTGTGTGGAGATGTATGGGTCAGAATTCCTGGGTTGAAGAAATAGAAACACTTCTTTTGAGAAAAATAAAGGAATGTGTTTAAGCTCCAGTTTCGTGATCAGAGTCCCCAGTGGATGCAGAGAAAAGCTATTAAAGACTATGTGTTCAGACAAAATGATTACCAGACAGTACTTAAGTTCTAGACTGTTTCCATTGCTAGTTTGTTCTTAATGAAGTTTCTGTTGTATAGCGTGGGTCCATATATAAGGGTAGAAATCATGTACCTGTAGTTTCCCTTTATTCTTTTTTAATCTGAAGATTATTCTTGAAGATAATGACTAATATGAAGATAATACTTAAACTGAATAGAAGACAACCTGCTAATTCGCAAACTGGGATGTTTAGCTTCCATGTATAATGAACAGGGCTGCATTGTCAGCTCTTTGGCGTAAAAAGCCTAAGCTGCAAATACTGCTTTTGAAATGAGATCCCCAGAATCCATCCATCCATAGTTCCAGATGGAGGTATTCAGACATGCATTTAATTAAGTCAGATTTGGCATTTGTGTCTCCCTCTTTCACATATATATGAATAAATGTCTGTCTCTGTGTCCTGTTAACTATCTGTATAGCTTGCTTCAAGTACTGCATTGGTCATGGATTCAGATATACTGTCTGCAGTGAGCAATACTTAATCTCTTTCAAAGACAGGAGTTGAGACCCAATTTTGCATGTGATTTCAATTTAAATATAAAATATTTAAGTATAATTTGACTCAGTGTCCATGCAGAGAGTGCAGGATTTCTGTGCTGAGTGGCATAGAGAACATCATGAACCCTATGCAAGCCTAAACAAACCAGTGATAGCAGCTAAGCACTGCAATGTTAACACTGTAGTCACCTGTGAAACGTATTGAAGTTGCCAAAGCTGCGGCTGAGAGCCAGTTCTCCACTCCCAGATGGTTTTGTATTCCTGAGGTCACTGTCTTCCCCAGCACCTCAGGTTCTTTCACCTAGGAAGTTCTGGGGTAGTCTCATTGTTGCTTTTAGTCAGCCTTTACAAATGCTACTGCTCAGAATCAGCTGTAGATTCTGGTACCTGTGGTGACTTATAATGCATGCTCAGCACTGGTGGAAACAGTTTGTAGCATGATACTTTGACACAATCTATAAAGTATTCCTCATTTTTGTTAATGCTGAGCGGCTGTTCACTCAGCTGAATTTCTAACAGTCGCTAGTGAAAGTTTCCTGTTGGGTTTTGAAGCTCTGATTGGAAAATGTACCTTCCAAATAGCTGCTACTCAAAGGTTTTTGGCAAAATCTCAGCCATCTCTTGAGTGTCATTAGACTCACCTCATAAATTGATCCTGAAGCCAATTTATCTCCTACGACATCCTGCCATTTTAATGTTTGCTTGTGGCTGCCTGAGTTCCTGCCTCAAGTTTGATTTCACTGTTACATTCTTCTAATCAGACAAAAAGTCATTTTTGGTTCAGGAACAGCCAAAGAACTTGCAGAAAAAAATCCTGATGAGGTCATCAGAGTTCATCTGAATGAAGGTAAGAGCCTCCCAAAGGCATCTTTAACACAGATTCAATGTCTAATTCTATGACTTAAGAATGCTGGGGGGAGGTTGGACCACCATCAAACAAATGGAATGAGGAAGAGAGGAGTTAACTTGTCCTAAGTTAGTACTGATTGACACCTACAAATTGTTTAACCTATGTTTCAAACAGCCTTCTATGATGTTTTTACATCCTAATTAATGTTATTTCCCTGCAACAAAATGAAAAAGCTTCTACAGTCCACTGCTGTGTAACTGTCTCCTCATGGGTGGTGGAAATTGAAATTAGATATTCTCCATCCTTGGACCAGACCCGATAAGAACCTGAGTAACCTGGTCTGACCTCATAGCTGACCCTGCTTTGAGCAGGAGGCTAGACTAGGTGACTTCCTGAGATCCCCTCCAACCTGAATTACCCCATGATCCTGTAGCAAGTTTCATCTTTTTGAAACACTCACCTTGGAATTAAATACATTTTTGTAGCTGGTTTACAATTCAATATTTAAGCAGTGATTAAAAAAAATAGGGTTTATAACACAAAGGAAGAAAGTTATTGCTGAAAGTACCTGAATTGTGGACACTTTTTTTTGGCTTCATTACCCACCCACTTCCAAGCCTTTCTGGCAATACACTGTTTAGCAGCAGTGAAAGTTTCATGGTCATGCTTTGACTTTTTCCCTTCAAATTCTCAAAACAATTTTGGATTATGTGCCTTGAACCAAGAACATAGAAGGAAGGCAGTTGGGCTGGGAGTAGTGCTCAGAAACCAGAGAAATCCTATCTGTATTTACATGAATGACTTCTTAGAGTAATAAAACAATTTAACCAAATCTCCAAACAGAAGTCTAAAGTGAACATTTTGATGTATTCCACTAATTTGCTTCTGTTCTTCCTCCTAAAGTCTCAAATGCCACAGCATGGCAGTGTTACACGCTTTTTCTCTGGAATTAAGCTTGTACTCTGTGTATTAAACCCTGCTGTCAGTCTGTATGTGTTGATGTGCTGCTCATTTGTGCCTGTGTTTCGCAGCTGTTCTGTTTTATAGAGGTTTCATAGTTCATTCTGCTGTCACTGAAAGTAAGCAAACTAGAATGTCAGAGCAGGGTTCTCCAAGTGCTCCAAGTCCCCAGTTAGTGACTTCTCAGAGTTGTGTAGGATTACTTGGGGGGTTTTGGTTTTATTTCACTGGACAGATTATTCTGTGCCCTTTAGTATAAGATCCCTGAAACAGATGCTGTGACTTGCTTGGAGGGGTTCATGTACCCATTTAAAATGGTCCCAAATTATCAGAGGAGAGGAAAGCCAGGAACACTGCCACCCCTGTCCTTTGAAATTGGTTCCCTGGCTTTAAATACTTAATTTCTTTCCGTTTGAGCAACAATGATTTCTTTTCTTTGTACTGCTGTTTGCTCATCATGTTCCAAAGCTGAAATAGTGGAGACACTCCTCCAAACTTCCTAGCAATACCATCATCATTTCCCCCCTTCTCCTTTCTATTTAGTGATGATGGGATGATTAATATAGAGAGCTGTACATCAGGATGGGCATTGTATTGCTTCTTATAACTTCCCCAATTGTTGTCTGTATCTCCATAGGTGCCTGATCTCTACCAGCTAACACAGCCTTGAATGGAAGCATAGCCAGGCCTGTGGGACACTTCAGGACATATCTTCAACTCGCAGCTGAAAAAGGGAAGTTCCAATTTGAGAAAGCACCTCAAGCTTTTTATTGCCCTGCAAAAGTCAAGTATACTGCAAAGTGTGAATGCCGCTCAGGTCCTCCTCATGGGGAAGAGCCTATCTCTTTGTTTCAGAAGGCTTCTTGCTTCAGAAGACTCCATGAGGTGGAAGAAGTTCTGAATTAGTCCAAAGCCAACAAGGCCACAAGAAGTAATCCCAGAGATCTAGGGAACTGAAATAATTGAGGTCTTTTTGGAGGGATGGGGATTATTTGCCCTGAAACAGAAATTCAAACATGCTATTTTAAGCTTAAGCAAAAAATAAAACTGTGTATGTCTAACTTGTAAAATTTAATGTGCATACACATCATGAATTCTCCATCTAGTAGTATATTTTGTGTGTCTAAATACTTATGTATATGGATCAGTATGTGTGTGTATATACACACACAAACTCAAGAGGTAGGTTACTGAAATCCAGCAGAAAAGCTAAATAGAAACATGAAGTTGTTTATTCAGTTTCAGCTGCTTTGATGGTTTCACATCTTTAATGTTGTATTGACAAGGCACTCGCCACTGGGTGGCATGTCTGACTTGGTGTGTCTAAGGAAGTGGGGTGGGGCCCAAGGAGCGTGTCCTGCTATGACTTGGACAAGAGAATGTCGCATGTGGGGTACGTCCTGGCTGTGAGAACTGCAGATGGCGAGATCCGAAAGAAAATAAACGAATATATCAAGCCCCTAATAAATATCCTCTCAGAAAGGAATCTTTCTCGTGCCCATAACTCAGGTGAAGTATATGATGATCAGGGAGAACTTGCTGAAGTTCAGCTTTCCAACTGGAGACACCTGGAGACAGCCTTACTTGGATGCTAAGGAGAAACTCAGGAGTCACCATCTCTACCAGGAGATCATCAGGATTCATTCCCGGACTGGAATTTCATGTTTTGGCTGTGGGATTCCCATCTGTTCCTTCTGGATGTGAAGACCTAGCAAGGGCCTGGTCTCAGACCAGGCTGAGCTAGTAGAGAATTCTGCAGGATGTCCTGGCTTTGGCATGGCCTTCACCATTGTGCCGTGCTCCTGGAGTGCATGCATATATGCACACTTGTGTTGCCTTTCTTTTCTGTGCTGGCAGCTGTTGAATGTCGTTTTCTTATGTTTAAGAAATATATATTAAAGTGCCAAATAAATGTTTAAGTGTCTGGAATTGTCTGCTGCCTGCCCTTGGCCTCTCTTCCGTTCTGTGCATCAGTAGCTGTGTGTCTCTTTGTATCCCTTGGAGCTCAGGAGGATTCACAACAACAACAGGAACTGTATGAAAGACTAGATTGCAGGGTAATTATTTCTGAACATCTGGTTTTGTGGTCCTAGGCCACCTGTAACAAAGAGCAGCTTAGAAATTTCACAAACACATGGGGGTTGCTGTTGCCAAAATGTGTACATTAAGCACAAGGACTTGCACCTTGTTGGTGGTCTGTTTTCCATGTATTCCACACCTAGAAACTAAGGGGACTAACTCCTGCTGATAGAGAAGAGGTCACTGCGTTTACTTCTCTTGCCAATGAATGAAACTAGGCAGTGGTTTTGTGAAAAAGACTGCACATTTTAATTCCTTTGTGGCTAAAGTGCTCTGCTTCCTCCTGGAGCTGCTCCACTTAAGGCAGCTGCACTTGCAGCATTTATCTATATAAACCATTCATTCTTGCTTCAAGGAAAGCATACAGTAGTAAGTGACATTTAGTTCAAATCAGTCCTTTTTGTAGCAGAGCTTACTTGGTCGTCTTGGATGGCCTAAGCTATACTAAGCTGAATACAATTCTGTGTACAAGGAGTCAGTTTTGGTGTGGAGTTATGGCTTGTCATTAATTTTTCTAAGTCATGTTTTCTTTTCCTGTCCTCCTGAATTAGCTTGCTACTGTTAGTTAAGCTCTTACTCTTCTGCTTATCTCTTAAGAAACCTATATATATGTACACATACATGCATCCCTTCCCATACAGATTTTTTTCTTCATTGAAAATGGAAGATGCTCACCAGATTTCATAACCCTCCATTGCTTGTTGGCTGGCATGTGTGGTTTTAGTTGAAGCAAATGAGTCTCAGCACTATTCTTCCTGCCTTTTGTGCTAAGGTTTGCAGCATGAGAGGACTCAGTTTTCTGATGTGATTGTGTTTAATCTAGGAGGTTGTTTCAGGGTACATTAGGAGCCTATTACAAATATACAAACTTCAGATTACAGGAAGCATCCTAACAAAATTGGAACCGGTAGCAGCTCCAGCACTTGAATCTTCATAATTACCCTGCACAATGCCAGAATAATGGCATGTGATTTCTCAATAGACTTTTCTGTGGCACAGCGTAGAGGCTGGTCTAAGTACTCTATTTAACATGTTTGCATCCTTCTGCAATTAAGGGCTAGATTTAGGAGACAAGTCTGAGGTTTGGGCTGTTCTTGGAATTAAATCCTAATCAATGGAGTGATGGCTGCCTTGAGCATACCTCTGGCTTGCTTTAGTCTCAAGATTTGCCACTTGGCCTCCAGGCAGTTTCTGCTCCTTTCTTATTCTGGTAATGCTCTGCAAACCTTGTACATACTTTTGTTACCTGGATAACTAGACAGAACTCTAGCATAGTAACCTATTTAATCCTTGGGAGTATAATGGATTGCAGTGGATGGTTTGGTATCTTGAAGCAGAAATCTATCCTTCCTCTGTACTTTACTAGAAACAGGACTACTTTAGCTTTCGTGCTTGTGTGTAACTAAAGCGCAGGTACTGTCACCGTGTTTCTTTGTGGTTTATGAAGCCACAAAAGGAAAACTGAAGAGTAGAAATTAAAGTTGGTCAGCAAAACACTGGCTCCCTCAGAGCTCTGTGAATCTTATCCAATCTGCCTTTCTTCCTTATTGGATTAAATGGAGCATGGAACTGAAATGGCTTTTTCTCTAGCCATCTGCCTTTGCAGGCTGCCCTGGCACACAAGGAGCTTGACTGAATTAGCAAAGAAATAGCCAATGTCTCTTTAAAGACAGCACCTCCTTAAGCTTTGCCAAAAATAGAAACATCAGTCATTCTTATTCTCTTATTCATTGACACCCTTCAGGCCTCTGTATTTTGTAGACTGTGATACCAAAAGGAAAGAAGGTAACTCTGACTTCTCTTTTTAGCTCAATGGAAGTTGTTCAACCCCATAGGCACTTTCTGGATGGAGACCTCTAGCCTTCTTACGAAATGTTTTCTGGTTTTGCATTCACATAGGTCTTGGTGCCTGCAGTGCTTAGAAGTAAGGAAAAGTGGTGACCTGTAAATCAGCACATGTTTCTTAAGCAGCCAGGAGATTAAGAAAGTAATTTACAAATGTTCTCTTTTTATGTGACTAGACTGTGTTATTAATTGCAGCTTTTCTAAGCCAAAGCTAGGTAATTATACTCAAACTCTACCTGAGAGCTACTGGGTAAGTACAGTGTCAGTGCTAAGCCAAATCTGTAAAACGTGTGGTGTGACTAGAAGCAGCAGTTATACTAAATGATTGCATCTGCTGTTTAACACAGCTGTGGGCTTCCCTGTACTAACTCCTTTTGGCACCTAATCTTGACTCCAGAATTTCTTTTCAATGGAGTAACTTAGTGACCCTTCCTGTTAAAATAAGAGCCTTATTGCTGTTTTGAGTTTGTCTCTTCATTCCAGCCACTGAATTTTGGTATCCTTGTGTTTGCTAGGATGAAGCACTTAACGCTTTTATTCCCCTGTATAGCTGCCTAAGGATTGTGATTGAGGGTTTATGAGTTTAGCTGATGTCCTTGTTGACAAGCTGTAAGAGTTGAGTTGCCAAAGTTTTTCATTATAAAGTAAGTTTTCTGGTTTTATTTTTACGGCTCTTATCTGAACCTGGACTTACTTTATTTTCAATGGTGGCATTTTAACTGGTAACAATTACTTCACCAGTGGCCACACCAACTAAAAACACAGAGTGTGAAATAACATTTCTCTTTGGTCACTTTCCTCATTACGCACTGAGGACCACAGTAACCCCTTGGCCCCTGTTCTGTATTGAAAGTCCATCTTTGGGTAATTATTGATCACTCACGAGTCTCATCAAGTTTTTTGTCTATGATAATTCTCCATCCTGTTTGAGGATGGGAAATGGAGGTGATGTGGTTAACGATGCAGGAAAGTTTGTTAGATTTAGTCATTTCGTGTTTGCCGGGCACTGCAAGGGGAGAACATGAACCTTCTAATGAGTGATCCATGTTCTGGGCATTACATTAAAAGATGTGCATTGTTGGATGTGCCTTACCACACATGTAAAGACCTTTAATCTCTGCTAGCACTTCCTGTTGCCTCTGACTTTGATCTGATTTCTGCTTTGCAGGCTGATAGCTGAAGAGGTAGAATCTCTAGAGGCAGATACAAGCAACCGCTGGCAAGGAGTCTGCATTAGCAGAGCATCTCCCACACCATCAGAATCTTCGGCCACTGTGAAGTCACTGATAAAATCATTTGACCTGGGATGCTCAGGTATTTGAACACAGTATTTTGTAGTAAAAAGCATTTCTAGCAGCAAGCAGGTAATTTTTGCCCTTTTGTGCTGCTCCTTAATGGATATTTTCTGTCAGTGTTTACTACATAAATACTATCTGTGGCATATCACTACATCAGTTCTTCTTTGTTCTGATGAGAGAGACATAGTTGGTTTTGAAATGCAGATGTTTCCATGTTTTTTCCTTACAGGTAGCACTGGACAAAATATCACGGTTCACAAAGTCCCCAGGAGCCCTTTAAGTGGAATTCCAGTGAGGACAGCCCCAGCAGCTGCTGTTTCCCCCATGCAGGTACAAGGAGCTCTTTCCATCCTCATTGAATAGTTAGAACCTTAAGATCATCCAGTTCCAACCCCCCTGCCATGGGCAGGGACACCTCCCACTAAACCATGTCACCCAAGGCTCT
>JAOEHY010030444.1:22148-40431 GCA_025447955.1 Psilopsiagon aurifrons | reverse complement strand
TGAAAGTCAAAACCACAGCACTGCACCAGCTACTAAGAAGGAGAAAAATGACTGCTACTGCTGAACCCAGGACAGTTGGCCACAAAATTAATTTGCCATTCAAGTGGCAAAACAATGAGAAATAGCTATGAGAAAACAGTCACTGTAAGAGACACTGGAACAATAATTTCTGCATAAGGCAAATGTTCCTTTGCACTGGATTTCATGACAGGAAATTCTCAATCCATATAGTCATGATTCAAAACTGGTCAGGAGAAGGAACAAAATTATTTCATCTACTCTGGAAGCTATAAAAATAAACTCATGCATACATAAATCAATGGAAACAGAATCTTTGTTTTCTTGGACCCTTGTGGACCTTGAAGACTGTGATCCCTTGCTGCTTTATTGAGATGATGCTGAGTGAATGCAGTTCCTGCTCCTCCCAAAGCACTTCTGTGAATTAGGAGATTTGAGACTCATGAAATTAGTCCTTAGTTTTTTCAGTGAATTATGGCAATTGGAAAAGCGTATTTTCTACCCCACCTTTTTCTTTTAAGGATTTCATGGTGTTAGATTCTTAGTATCCAACAGGAATTACAGCCAGCCATTTCTTAGCACTAATGTGGATTTTATATTGTACAAATCTCTCAGAAGAAAATGTATTCAGTTTTTTGGTTTTGTTTTTAGAAAATGTTTAGCCTTTGTTGCTATTTCATTTTTTATATCTCTTCTCAAGTATATTTGCCTCTATTGTTCTCTTCTCTATTCAGATTTGGCCAGGACAAATATCAATCACAACCTTCATTTGTTTCTTACTATCTTACTGCAGTATGTATGTCCTACTTCACTGCTATTCTAAAGTAAACCACATGCCTGCGTATTTTATTTGTTCATGTCAATGGATTGAAGGAAGAAAATATCACAGTAGAATATAAAGTAAAAAATTCATTCCAATGTTTGAAGATTTCCAAAAGCACCTACTTATCTAAGTCACAGGTAATTCAAAGTCCAAATCCCTTTGCCTTTCACTGTGATTCTAAGTATTTCTAAGTATAAAAGGGTCAGATTTACAAAGGTATTTAGGGGCTTTAAGTTTCATGTAGATGCTTGGTAGGATATTCTGAATTTGTGTTGCTGGTCCACTCTTATTGAAATTAATGTCACTGAAATCAAGAGAAGTTCACTGACATTTCTGAGGGGGGGAATATAACCAGGTGTCTGCATGCTTAAACACCTCACTTCTCAGACACATTTGAAAACCTTGTTAAGAAGCCAGGTCATTTACATGCTTTTGAAAATGTTCACTTAGTTCACCAACTGATATCCATTCTTGGCTATCAGTGAGCAGCTGGAGTTTTGACTGTAGTGTCCTTAGTGAAGAGTTATCATAGGATTTCAGAGCATATTAGCAAAAACATTATTTAATTCTTTAAATATGAAGTTCATGAGCAGAGATGCCAGAACGCATTGTGAGTTGGGAGTCTCCCATGGTGGCTGTTAAAATTATTTTTCCCTCAGAGAAAGACCTTTTACTGAAAATTGCTGAGGCTTAAATTCAGATCGCCGTATCATCTCTACCTTTCATGTCTTCTGCTCCTTGCCCAGTATAATTTACTTTCTACACACTGCTGTTTCTTCAAGACTGCTTTCTTTTTGCATGCTGCAGAACAATAATAAGATATTCTGCCTTTGCTTTTTAGTCCAGGTATAAACATTAAGCCAAGGAGTTGGGACTACACCATGCAACACTCATTCTCAGAAATATAAAGTTTAATTTTTTTAATTAAGAGTGAAATAAAATTGCAAAGTTACTGCAGTGTGAAAGAATAACCAAAACTATGTGACAAAAATAGTTGCAACAGAAACCTTAAAGACATTTTGAATCCTAATATTTCTTCTAAACTGTTCATCAGTTCTTTAGACCTTGTCTGGATATTCACCAACTGCTATGCGGATGAGCAGAGGAAGCAAGAATTGCTGGCCACTTCTCAGTACCGAACTTTTTCATCACCGACTGAGCTTTTCACTCACTGATTTCTCTCGGTCAGCAGTCTTGTTTTTGTTCCCAAGAATACAGTGCACTTAGAAAATCATATGATAGAATCATAAACCTCCAGGATGAAAAGGCAGTTCATTTTGTGCAATGAACGATTGTTCTCTCTCTGCACAAGGGAACAATCCCTCATTTCACAAGTGTGGAGGAGACTTCTATGATTCAAATATACTTCCTTTTGTTTAGGGCTTGAACTGACAGAAGATCAGGAGAGTAACTTAGTATTTTACTTTTGCTCTTCGTGTTTAATGGGAGTAACTTTCTTTTTAAAGAAGTCAGTGATGTATGATTCTATGATTTTATGTACCCCAAGGCAAGATACTTCCATATATACTGGCTATCATATAGTGAACCACAGCAATCTCTAATACTGCGCACACACACATCCTTTTTTTCTCAGAATTTGGGGGTTATTTTGGATTCTGACTTCTGCAATAAACAGCAAAAGTGAGACTTTAAATTTACTAGATTCAAGTTTGTTTGCATTTTAAGTTTCCAAGTGTATACTGATACCATCCACCAAGATCTTAGGTCATCATAAAAAGCTGTAGTTGTTAGTAATTATTTCCTGTTAAAGGCAAATTTTCAAGAATAATGCCTCAAATTATCTAATATGAGGTAAGAAAGATAGAGAGAGCTCTCTGATACTGCTCCAGCTCGTACATTACTTAGCAAAAAAAAAAAAGGTAAAAGCAGAATTACATCATGATCACTCTTCAAGTACCTGTGGCAACCCTATTATGCATCATCAAAGTCATCTTGCTCCATCTGTTCCATCCCTTTCTTGAATTCTTTCTGAATTTTGCTACATTTCTTTTGTCCTTTGTTGTCAATGTGTCCAAGTCATAATAGAGCTATGAAAACTAGACAGAACTCCCATAATTTTTTATTCCTTGAATCTTACTTTAACTCAAAAATGTAAAATATAGGGCTTGATTTGCTAACAGAGAGAATAAGTTCAGAAATATTTTTTTTCCTTACTGCTTTCATGTCTAAGTAATGCCATATACCTAATGCACTGCATTATGTTTATGATCCCCTGGGTAGCTGTATCAACAGTGGACATGAACAGTCTCTGTTATTCTAGAGGGACTAAGTGACAAAGCTAGTAAAATTTAGCACCAGTATGGAGGCTGGCAGAATGTTCCACCTGTCTGGGGTAGCAAACATATAATATTTATAACATATATAATAATATATATATTTGTAGCATATATATATAACATATATATATACGTAACATATAATTAACAAATAGAAAAAAGTTCTTAAAAAAGAAGTTCTTAAAGAGAAACACTCTGCAAAGCAAAAGGTTTTTGAATGAATGTAGATTTATCAGTGTGAAAACCAATACAGAATCTTTATCTGAGAAAAGAATTGCAAAATTCTAGGCAGGAAAATATTCTTCTTATCATTGAAAACTGAGACATAATCTCTAAATCATCTCTACTCTTTTGATCACAGTAATTAAAACTTCAACCCAAAATTCTCATCTTATATTCATTAAAGTGTGTGTGGTTGGTTTTTTTTTCACTTCCGTCAGCTGACTCCTTTATATGCACCAGAGTAACTGAAATCAAAATCTCCACACGTTGTTCCAATGTGCTTTCCTCATATGTTAATCTAGTTTTATTGCTGAATCTGCTATTTAGTTGCTGTTATTTTTAGAGGTAGCAGGTCCTGTTTACTGTTCATGAAATCAAATGGCTCTGTCACTTCCAACTAAAAAGGAATATCACCTACTATCATTTCTTCATGCTAAACTGCTTATGAAAACATAATTTTAAAATAGCAGAGTCATGCAGGTGTTAATTTATTTTTTTTTTTTTTTTTCCCTCTGGCATATTCCTTGCTCTTATTTTTCTAATCTGATTTTCTCAGCAACAAGAAATAACAAGAATATTTGCCTTCTACAAGCCTGTTTTTCTATAAGTTGGTATTCTTTATTGACCAGACTAAATGTTCACTAATCAGAATTTGATATATATATATATCATCATCATTGATTTGTTGGAATATATGATCATGCTTAAGGTATGCATTGGGTGGGAATTAATTTTCTGAGAATGATTGTATAGAGTAGAACCAAACATTTAATCATTAATATTTGCCACCAGAGCTCTGGAAAGATAAATAGCAAAGAAAACAAAACCATGAAGACTGTAGATGAAGAGAGAGTTGGTGTGTGTGGGGGAAGATTGTTTAATTTCTTTAGTTATATCAGATTCCTTTTTCAGTGCACCCTATCTAAAAACATGCTCAAAAAGACTATGTCACATTACCAGCTATAATTATGTCTGAAAAGGTTTGGTCATTTTTCAGCAAGATGCAGTAATGACCTTTCACACCTGTGCTGAGGACCAGCATGAAAAAGGAAAAAAATCTAAACAAAACCCACAGTACCAGAAACCGAGACTAGCTCTTTGCTCATTTAAGACGGCAGTATTCTGTTGCGTGCTGCCCTGCACCCATTGAAAGGAGGAATTGTAAATATGAATGAGGGATTAGCTGTAGTACCAAGATAGCTTAAAAAATAGGATAAAGGAAAACAAAATCAGAAAAGGAAGATTTATTTGGGGAAAAGGCCAGGAACCTAGAGTAAGATAAACTTATGTTTTCTTGATTTTTAATAGCTTTTTCTACAGCAGGGAATAATGTAGCTGCACACTGTGAGAAAATAGTAAAGTAATATCATATTAAAATAGCTGGCATTTTGTGTGTATAAAAGGAAAACACATCCTACAGTGAAGTATCCAACTTGATCAACCACCAAGCTGTCTGTTCAATATTTAAAATATAGTAATGTGTCCTTTTCAGAGCTGTCACATTGTCTGTGGATAACTGAACATCCGGTTTGGGGATGAGCGTGATCCAGTGGAGCTAGAGGTTTCAACAGACCTTTGCAGCCAGGCTGAATGTAATGTTCTTGTACAGTTAATCGAAATCCTTGGCCTTCTCCCTCCAGTTAGCTTCAGACCTTAGCTTTCAGAGAGCTGCAAGCGTCAGTTGATCCTCCAGGAAAGGGAGCTGGGATCAATGAGGACAATAAGGCAGCCAAGAACAGCTGTCTGACTGTAAGAAGTGACAATTCCAGGTCAGGATCAGGGCCACAGATAGTAGCCAGGGTGAGAAACAGTCCAGTGATCACTCAGCACCAGCTCCAGATTGAGGAGGCACAAGGCCAGGTATAGATATAGCTGGAACACAGCTGCAGTGTTGCCTGGAGGAGGCTGGTGGTACAACCACAGCTTAAAAGTAGCTCCCATGGGAAAAGTGGTGCAGCATCCCACTTGTAGCTCCTTTGCAACAACTCTTAGCATAAATGAAACTGATCTTGGTATCAACCAGCTGTACTCCTTGACTCAGCCAACTAATCTCCTAGAAGGTAGATGAGCTCCAGGCCCTGATCAATAAGACAGTGCCCATGAGCACTCACTGCTATGCTGGGCAGTCCTTTAGGAGACTATTTATCCTTTCACATAGGTTCTGAATCACAGTTCTTGCGTATCTTACTCTAACCACACTGGTCCACGAACCAGCTATGAGGGAAGACAGAATAACTAGAAACAAAACTGAGGGTACAGTGGAAAAATCATAACTACTGCTTGGTCACAGGAGGTGTAGCAACACATTAATTGCTCTACATAGAAGTTTATTTGAAAGTGAAAACTGCAGTTATATAAGTTCAATTTTAAAGCTGTAGAGGATACAGCTATTGTATGTGGTCATCCAGTCCACACGCACCCTTCATCTAAAGTTCAGTTGCATGTCATGTTGAGATCTAGGCATACCTCACAGTGCAGTGTTTCATACTAAACATGAGCACTCCTACATGGGAAATATACAGTAATACGTAAGACCTGGGAATTCAATTTTCCAGCTTAAACTAGAACATGCACAGTTCACACCAGAGCCATAACCTGACTCCATAAGGAATTGCTCCCATACTTAGCTTCAGTCATTGTTTGCCCTAAATCTACTACATCCCACTTAATATAAATATTACAATGAATAAAATAATAAATTCTTTTTATAAGATTAGCATAGCTTTTGTTGAATTAAAAACTAGAGACTTTATTTGCATTCACAAGATTTAGTCTTAGTCATGACCACTACTGTCATGAGGTACTGTGGTTCCCTCAACTTGAATCTTCAATTTTTGCCTGCTACAAGCCTATCTTTGGAGAATTTATCAACTTTCTAAGCCTCTGCTACTCTAAAATATGAAGAATAAAGCCCCTTAATCACAATACACAGAAATAACCTTACTAGCTGGCACCAGAGTAGTTTTTTGCAGTGGCTGGTAGATGGTAAATTTTCATATACTTAAAAATCTTTCCAAAGTAGTAAACCTGTTGCCTTGCCAAATTTTCATAAGTAAAAGCAAAAATAAAATAAAACCAACAGAATAAAAACAACAAAAAAACCTCAACAAACCAACCAAAGAAACCCCAATCCTCAACTCAAAATCAAACAAACAAATAAAAAAGCCCCAAACAAACCAACAGCCAAACTTTAGGAAATTACATGAGTTATTTCATTTTATAGATTTTCATAGATGCTGGAATGGCTGTGAAAAAACGCAGGAAAGATCAACTATCAAAGTTTCTTCTGCCCATGAAATGAGAATGGGTCTTAATAACGTGATCATATGTTTGGCCATTTGGTCAAATGTCCAGGAGAAAAGCGAAAGGGCAGAACACTGCCAAGAAAAAGGCTATACCTGAGGTCAGAAAACACTGCAGGTTATAGCTGGGTTATTTTTTATTTTTCTTCTCTTTCTCTGCTTGAGCCACATTACAAAAACATGTAATACTCCAGAGACAGATCTGTGTGAGTGGGTTGAGTTATCCATTCTTTTTGTTTATTTGCTTGTTTCTTGCCTCCAAGCAGAGACTTGCTGTGGCAGCTATAACATGTATGTGTGCATTTTGAACCAGTACTTGCCTGTAAAAAGTAGGTTCAGCAAGGTGAAACCTGCTGAGTAAGACAAGGATACAGAAAGAGATAATCATGAAATCTGAGATTAGTCATTCATTGAGGCTCATCCCAAAATAATTTCAGTATTTTTTTTTTCTTGCTCACATCAAAATTCTGTATTCAAACACTTTGAACCTCTGACTGAGACTAACAATAAGAATCTCTTACATGTAGTCCTGATTGAATTTAGAGGAGGAGGGAGGAAGGGAAAACAGTTATTGTAGTTCAAACTGGATTGAGAAAAGTGAAATTAAGAACTGTTTTTCAAAGCTTTTAAAGAAAAAAAAAATTGCATAAATCACACAATAACAGAATCTGAAAAAGAGAGAAGGGATTAGCTGGCTAAACTTCCTTTTTCTTACTATTTGCTTTTGTCTTTTTCCTTACATAATAAGGAAGCAAGATTTGCTTTCTCTTATTTGTCGGTGCGTTTTGTGTCTGCCTTTCCATCTTTTAATTTATTAGCTAACATTCAGCCAAATTCAACAGGGGTATTTAAGTCTTGGTGGTGGTTGTTAAGTTCCTCCAATTCAGATGAAAACAGGAGGTGGGAAAGAGGAGTCTAAGGTAAAGGCCTTGAGAGAAGTGTGGTTACTTACAAGACGTGAAAGACTTCAGGTAGGAGAAAGTCAGTGACAATGCCCCAGTTGTCAGCAAAACTTCAGGTAGAGGCCACATGTTAGTAGGTGACAGTAACCCAGGAGAAAGAAACCCCTACTTACAGGGCTTACTGCCTCATATACTAGGATCTGGTCATTGTTTCAGCCTCCTGGGACCCTTGTCATGACTCTGGACACAACAATATTGCAAAAATCTCAGCACTAATGAAGGTATAAAACAGGAAATAAAAACATTTGGGAGAATGAAGAAAGTTCGAATTTAATGTCCTGTTGTCCACCTCCACCATAAAGGGAGCCTCGTTGCTCAAAACCTGGGCATTCCAGCTAAGGGCTTAACAGAAAGGGCTTAAAGCTATATGGCAACTTATGACACTCCTCCTTTTAAGAAAACCTTTGTTTTGAAGGATAACATTTCCATAAGCATTAGCAGTTCCTTTTTTGTGTGTGGATTTTCATAATTGAATTACTGCCACATTGTCAGCTTTTCCAATTTTAATACAGCTCTTATAAGTTTTGTTGCAACAGTTATTAAACACAAGCAATTACACAACAAAATTAACTCAATTGTAATTTAAAATAACAAAGTAAGTGTTTAACTCTTGCAGCTTGGAGAAATGATTGAAAATGGTACGTGAATTGAATTTTTTCCAAAGTATATGCAGTTACACAAACAGAAACTAGAAATAATTAAAATTGCATTAAATTATTATATTGATACACAGTTCTACCAATTATAATATACATATATCCATTAAAATCACATTATACCAACGCAGTAGCATTATATTCTGGGGGCTGCCTGGTGATTTAGTATTAACAATATTTTTATCAATACAAACAACATTTCCTTTGCTAAAATGCTGTTCCAGAACTGCAGCTGGTTTAAATTGACCTCTCTTTATTGATTCACATCTAACAATGATCCAGCCCAGTGTTTTAAAATGTTTACTTCTAACTTAAGACACTTTTAGTAATATAAATTGATTACTCATAACTATGCAACCAATTGACTCATTCTGTACTTTATATTAATTCACTATTTGTAGCCTGCCAATGAAGTTCATAAAGATCCTTCTTGTAGTCGGTTAATATTGACTCTCAGATTTAATGAGTTCATTACAATAACCATTACTGTATTATTAAAATGCAGAAGGAAATGTAAACCTGTTTCATGCAAATAAAGAATGATATAATTAATCAAATGATACTTTTCTTATTAGCATTAATGCCATCATGCAATGTTTAATAGCCTTATTTTATGTTTCAGGATAATTTTGTTCTAGCCACTGTAAAAACCCAAGCAATAGATAAGCAAGCAATAGGACATGAGTTAGACAGAATAATTTAAGAATACACTGAGACATTGCAAATTAGTGAGGAAGATATTTGTGTCAGCCCAATGAAACCTAATCAATACTTTTTCTTTTTTTTTTTTTTCTCTTTCCACTCAAGTCGTATTAAGACCACCTTAACCTTATTGCAAAAAAAGGTAGCTGAACCTCTAATTCATACTCCTAGGATCAGTTTTGCATTTATCATTTATTCACACACCATTTTCTAATCTTTCTTTTTAATTCTATACACTTAGGTCTTCAGTGCTGTGAAGCAGTTCCTCCTTCTACCATAACCCAGTGTAGATACTGTTCTGAAACATGGGGAAGGAAATGTTTTTTGTTGAGTATGCTGAAAATAGATTTCCTTCTAGCATACTCTTGTCAGTTCTTCTGTGGTGGTTGTTTTAAGAGAAAAATGTACATCTTTCTTAGTTCCTTGAAAGAAAAAATCGAAATGTTCAAGCAGGAATTTTGGTTCTGTATGTTCAGATATTCAGTCAGCGCTTTCTGGTTCTGGCCTCAAAACACACACTGACACTTAAGAATCACACAACATCAAATCTATGGAAAAGAGGGATTTTGGACTTCTGCACTCTCAGCTTTCCACCTGGACCAAGATGGCTAGCTTGGGTGCTGTTCTTTCCCAGCACTTAGGCATCACATCCAGGATGCTAGAGTCTGGTTTCTCCAGCTACATCTATACTCCAGCATTAAACATGCCTGAGAGATTCTTTCTCACTCTGATCTGGCAAGGGACAGCCTGCAGCCATACTCCAGGTCATAGTGACTGTGCTGCAAAAGCAGAGTGGTCCCACCTCCACATGAAGTCATCCACTATTCCTAGAAATAATCTGGGAGAGTTGTATTTGGCACAGAAAATTACTGTGTCAGGGAAAGTTGTAATGATTTAGCAATATACAGGCTGAGCTTCCAAATGCCTGGAAAAATTCCCAGGTAATGTTAATGTCACCACTGCATATGCATTCTTTAAGGATCATCTACCTAAACCACAGCTTTCAAGTCCCTTAGCTTTAAGTACTTACATTTATTCCTGGATCACACCCTCGGGTTTCTGTAATTACCAAGTGCTACTTACCCTTCTGCTGCATTTCATCTAGGGCAGTCAAACCATTCTTAATTTATAACCTAATATATAAGCCATTTACATGGCTTATCAAGGAAGGGCCTGATCCTCCAGACAGAATTGTAATGTGGTATCCTGCAGAAAACTACCTTTGCTGCCAGCTAAATTGAGCACCACTTGATGGAATTCCATCTCCCTATGCCAAGAATGGATTTAGCTAATAGTCTGTGAAGAAAAACTCTGTCCTCTGAGCCAAAGGAAGGCATCTCCCAGGTTCACCAGAAGCTGTGCTAAACCCTTCTTGCCTGGGAATCATTAATTGCTTACCTCCAGGAACAATAATCTAGAGAGACACTTGTAAATGCACAAGAATTTTTTCTTTAATTTAACCCAAAATATGAAGTTTGTGCTGTCACTTAGTTTTTCTTCCTGTACAGGTAAAGCTGAGCAGCAAAGATCACTTTGATGCTGGAAGCCAATAAACTCTGTGACTTGGAAATTTCTTCAAAGGCACACATACACAACAACAGTAATATGTGTTTGAACTTTAATTATGCAGGTGAATATCGTATTCCCAGCTCTGCTGGGTAGTCTAAAACTCTGGAAAAGGAATCAGCAGTAAAGATATTTGCAATCTCCTTTCCTTTCACTGCTTCAGATGAAACCCACTGCAGTAAGATCTGTGCAGTTTCACACTGATAACTGCATAGGTGAACTTCAGTACCTCTGCATGGAGCATGAACTGTAGCCACTGTCAGTTCACTGCCAATGTCAAGTTGTTCCTTCCCATGTGTTTCTTGCATACTATGCAGATTATTGTAGAAGAAATATCCATAATGTAAAAATTGGAACTGCTTTCTGGTTTCTGAACTTGAGCATAGCCTGCAGCCACTCCCCAAAATCATACATGGGAAGCAAGTTCCAAATATAGAGCATCTTCTCTCCCCAGCCTGCGATTTCTTTATAAAGTGACCTTAGTTTGCAGGTCCTCTGGGACGCTCAGATTTGTTTTTTACCATACACTTGTACAGATGTCCCTATTGTGCACTTAACATACTTAAATGCAATCCCAAGGAAGTCATAGGCACTTATCCAAACAGCTCCTGAATTTACAGTGCTGTGTCAGGCAGAAAGAAGGACTTCATGGGACAATAACATACATGGTTGATTCACAGGCCAACAGTAACTCAATGTGGTTTACATTATTTGACATAGAACTGGATTGGTGGTCTGAGGCCAACTGTATGGAATTTAACAAGGCTGCGTGCCTTGGGCCACAACAACCCCATGCAATGTTACAGGCTTGGGGAAGAGTGGCTAGAAATTTGGCCCTTGGAAAAGGACGTGGAGGTGCTGGTCACCAGCTGGCAATGTGTCCAGGTGACCAAGAAGGCCAACAGCATCGTGGCTTGTATTAGAAATAGTGTGGCCAGCAGGACTAGTGAATCAATTATAGCCCTTTACTTGGCACTGATGAAGTCATACATTGAATGTGTGTTCAGTTTTGAGCCCCTCACTACAACAAAGACATTGAGGTGCTGGAGTGTGTCCAAAGAAGAGCAAAAAAAGCTGGTAAAGAGTCTAGAGCACAAGTCTTATGAGGAGCAGCTGAGGGAACTCATGGTGGTTTAGCCTGGAGAAAAAGAGGCTCAGAGGAGACCTCATCAATCTCTACAACTACCTGAAATGAGGTTGTAGTGAGGTGGGTGTTGGTCTCCTCTCCCAAGTAACAGGTATTAGGACAAGAGGAAACAGCATCAAGTTGTGCCAGGGGGCATTAAATTGGATACTAGAAAAAATGTCTTCACCAAAAGGGTTGTGAAGCATTGGAACAGGCTGCCCACGGAAGTGGTAGAATCACTTCCTGGAGGTATTTGGAAGATGAATGGGTGTGACACTTCAAGACATGATTTAGTGGTGGACTTGGGTAGGTTAATAGCTGGATTCTTAAAGGTCTTTTCCAACCTAAACAATTCTATGATGCCCAGTTACCATAATCAAAACTAACAAACCAATTTGAAATGTGTCACCTGATCTGACTTTATGAATTTTCTAAAGTCTTCACGCAACAGTTGTCAAAAGTGAGCAATAAAATTTCAGACTGGTTATTGCTAAAAGTTATTTAGCGATATATGATGGATCTAACATAAGACCACTGAAATTTTTCACAGAACATATGCAGTTCTCTGGTCCATATCATCATTCTCCCAGGGGTAGATACAAATTCTTCAAAGGGAAAATGAAATAGCATGGGGATAGAAATATCGGAATTGAATAGCAAAAGTAAAATATACTGTTAATCTTGGCATTATTTATCATCCAGTATCTTTGTAAAGGTAAGAACTTTAAATCAGTCTCAACACATTCTAAACTACTATCTAGAATTTTCTGACTCTAAATTAGTGTCAGGCACCATATTGTTGGTATTCAATAAAAAAGGATAATAAAAAATAGCACTTTTTAATATTGCTGCTCCATATTGTACCAAACCAATCTCCATATTGTACCAAAGGCACAAACACTGGCAAATTCAATTACCTCTTATAGTTCTTTTTCCTTTTAGATGTTTTTGTTGATCTATATCTGAAAATAGGTAGCAATGATGTTTGCACAGTATAATGTTTCTATAGTAAGGTGGGAGGAAAAAACCCAGAATAATTCTATATTATATTAAACAATTGCAGGTTGTGATTAGATGGCTCCTTTCATCCAGAAAGCTCAAAATACACTACAAATGTACGTTGATCTGGAACTGATGTATAATCTGTTAATGTCTGTAGGAATAGTTCAAATAATTCTGTGAGCTTTGAATCATGATCTTAATCTGAATTAGGGTAGGTTATTTGATATAGGAGTCAAAACTATTTTAAACCAAATTATTTTGGTGTAATGCACTTAGATGGGTGTATATAAGCATGTCTATTACTTGCCTATTTTGGCATGTTTCTGTAAGTGCCAAAATGGTGTTAAATGATGGTAATAAAATGTTAGACTCCTACACAAACTTATGGATTGACCAGAAGTGGTCAGGCTAGCTTTTTTAATATTGTCGCCTAGAGGATCTATTTCCAGTTTTGATACTCCTAGTTTTGAAGAAACTCAAAGTCTCTTTATTTTCCTCCTAAAAATAAACTGTTGAAGTGACATCTGCTATCCTTTTGTGCTTTTCCACATGTTCACCAATTTGAAAGTCCTGAAAAAAATAGATGGAATTCTTTATTTACAGATAAGAAGATACTCACTGCATGTGATCAATAGTGTTATATCTAGAGATTCAAGCAGCTCAGTTAGAACCATAACAGGCAGAGATTATTACCAGTAAATCAATATGATGTGTCTTAGCTATGCATCTCTTTCAAGAATCTGTATAGTGTAATGATTATCATTATAAAATAAAGTCCAGCCTCTTTTTTGCTATCTCTGGCTTTGATCTTGTAAAACTGGGAATTGATTTTCTAAAAAATCAATAGTATGTTTCCACCATGTGGCAGATACACCACTTAGCAACAGCTCCAGGTGCCAGCCCTTGAGTGGGTTTGGGAATGAATACATGCTGAGGGAGAAATTGCTCAAAAATTTCAAGATCAACATCTCCAGGCTAAAGAGCTATTTATTTTCTGTGCCATGGGTGCAACACAGCAGCCTTTCCTAAACAAGCCTGATGTGCATTTCCCATTGATTCTTCTGTTTTCCTCAGTAGATTTAGCCATCAGCAAGAAATATCTCTCATTTATATGCTGGATTTCCACAGATGTGAATAAATCCCACTCATTTCGCATGAGAGAAAGTCAAGGAAAGCACAAAGCCAGCTGCTGCCCTAAAGAAAAGTTGAAGGTTCATCTACTTTGATAATGACAGTCACACAAAATATCAGACATTTATGCTTTCAGCAATCCTTGTCACAACTTTATTCATTTAGAAGACCTGATATAAGAAGAGATGTAAAGAATCACTTACTTTTGCACAGGTATTAAAAGTGTATAAGCCTTCATTAGAAAGATGAAGACTGATAAAAAATCTGATTGTCTTTAGGCTATGCTGTGCCTCAGAGATCTCATCCGTTTCTAAATCTGTCATAAAGGATGTTTAACAAAAAAGACAAAGTATTGTCTGTTTGGACAACTTACTTGTTTCATTAATATACTGCTACTGACTTCTAATAGTGATAGGAGATTTTATCATTGTTATCTGAATTTTTCTTCTTATAAGCCAAGATATCAGTTCTTTCATGGCCCCACCTTTATGAATATAATTTTAAAGAAACCACCTATGAACTGTTTATGACTCCTAGAGAGAGCCCTTCCAGCTGTTCATGTCTTTATACAAGTCCCAGCAGGGAAGCATGATTGTATTCTGAGTAGTCATTTTCTGAGTGTGATTGGTGAAGTTGTTTTGACATTAGTCTTCAAGCAGCATTACCTTGTATATCGCTTTATGATTCTACATGTTTGGGTTGCTATGGAAAGAAAGTACTACTCCAATAAATCTCTTTTTATGGGCAGTAAAATCAAACTTGATCAAGTTTCTCAGAATGCAAAAGCTTCATTGGCAAAGATCTCATTCTCCATGCTTTTGGCCATTATGTTATGCCCCACTGCCATCTTCACTGCCCAGCTTTATATTTAGCAGTAAACTTAATTTGGGATTGCAGTAGTTTGCTAAGATTCCATCAGGACACAGTTTAGATGTAGGCTTGTAGTTACTGTACTCCATGTTTTAAAATTTCTGTCTTTTGGTAGGTTATTTTCTCCTTCTAATATCCAATGATTTTAAGATTTTTGAAACAGTGTTGCAATGCATGGTTTTCAGTATCTTCTTTTACAGAAGTTATTTCAAATGTTCTTTGATAATGTAACAAATCATGCATTAAGGTAAATTGTCATATATTCAGATATTTATTATACCCATTTCTCAATAAGAATGGTTTCTCCCAGTTTCCAAAGTGTCTATTTTAAAATAATGCTTCTAATTTAACAAATCACAAAATAAATCTTGGCCTCACAACTTCATCATTGCCATAAACAGCACACAAATTCTTCTGGGTACATGCACACTATTTGCTTCCCACAGGAAAAAAAGAACAAAAATCTTCCAATACCTGGCATCATCTTTATTTATAGGAAACCAGCATGTGGCAATCATAACACAAGAGATTAACTGTTCTTCACCACCTGAACATTTTTCATCAGAATTTTAAGCCAGTCTCTCAGCATAGTGCTATCTATACTCTCACTTGATCAATGCATAAGGCTGTTGGGAAAACCATGGAGATGTTTGTTTTATTAATTAGAGATGAGTAGCATAATTCCTTGCACATAAAATTACCCCATTTTAGTCATTTTGAAATGTTTATACTTCACAGACCTGTCTATGTTTGCAAAAGTTAAGGCTGATTTTCTATTCCTATTATTTTGCCCTTTGCAGATCATGCACCTCAAGTCTCAAGTAAACGCATTTTGATAGTTACCTAGTTCAAACACTAGACAGATACAGATATATAGATAGAATATGATTTACATTTTTGTGGGTTTTTTTTTTCCCTTTACTATTTGCTAAATGGAAATTTCTCATATGGTTAGTTTCAATCAGTTTTGAGCTGTGATTTTCTTTCAATTAAAAATGAAATTGTTTCTGCATCTGTTGTGATTTCTTAGTTATCTTAGCAATCTAATGACTGAATAAGTTAAATGTGTATTTCAAATGCAGATAATTCTTATGCATGATTCTAATAGCCTGGCAGCTATGGCAAAAACCTTTCTAACTTACACTCATATATTTTCTTTCCACTATAAAATGATCATGAGCATAGCCAGTTTGGTTGTTTTTTTTTATTCTAAAGGGTCTAGCTATAAACCAATATAGCTAGAGGATGACACCGTCCTATCATGATGATCTGACAAATTTTGCATGCAGTCTAAAGCTTCACATAACACTTCAACTTTGGCATCTTCACAAGCATATGAAAATCACAAAATCTCAACAGAAAATTACTCAGGACATTAAAGTAGCCATGATATAAGTATAGAAGCACACACAGGCATTCAATTTTTTTTCAGAAAGTTACAAAATTATTTTTTGAACAGACATCTAGAGGCATCTATTATAAATGTAAGTATACCATGTCTACAGTGAAAATATGTGAAATTTGTGGGAGAGGCAGCTTTAAAGTCACCAAATAAAAAACATTTGACCAAAGTTTTAAAAAAGACCTTAAAGAGGAATAAACCCCATTCTTTTTATTTTATTATATATTTTTGTTAGATACAGTGAAAAATCACTGTTGTGATATACAGTGAAACATAATCAGAGGGGTTTTTTTCCCTTTCTGTTCCACTTACTAAATCATGTTATCTCTCTATCAAATGCAACATGTGCATAACTCAGTATGATTTGATACAGAATATTTTCTCTGTGGAATACTACAGGAAGGCTCTAATAACCTATGAAAAAGTGTCATTATGGATTCAAGTTGATAGTTCTTTGTAAGTCATTTCTATCAAGACCTCTCAAATTCATTTAGAATTCTATAATGACTTTACCCTTATCATTTCCTATGTAGGTCTTCTGATAACAGAAGAGAAAATTTTATAACAATTTTCTTGATATAAATCACAGTCCAGGTTCATTGCAAAATAGAAGGGATTAAGCAGCAATGATGACTGCTCAACAAATAGAATAGCATAAATACCTGCAAGATCCTTTTACTGACATGAGCACTTGTGTGGAAAGATTAAACAAAGATGGGTAAGAATAGACATACAGAAGAGACTTTGGACTCATACTATTGACTGCAGCAATATCTGTGTGCATTTTAGATAAGTACCTACCCAATGGGATTCATAAGGGCCTGGCAGGATACCAGCAAATACAATGCGCAGAAAAGTAAGATGTAGGAATGTGATTCTCTACAGCAAACATACTGCCAGAGAAACCAAAGTTAATTAATAGCAACACAGAGGACAAAAGCATGATTACAACGTCTTCCAGACTATAAATATTTTAGTCTGATACTATAGAAAAATCATCTATGCTTGTGGGATTGACTTTTCCAAGAACTTTCTCCTTCTGAGAAGGGAGGAAAACAATGAACTGTCCTGGTGTCAACTTTAGCCATTAATGTCCTTCAATTTTTTTTGACCATTCACATGTAAGAAAGTTCATAGAAATACCTTGAGAAATAAACTTCAGACCAAGGCTTCACTTCATACCTTTTGAATCACTACAGCTCAGTTTTCATATTCCTTTTGAAGAGAGCCATAGAGTGCCCAATGTATGGATAGATGACAATATTGTAATGACACTGCTTGAAAGAAGAAGTAAGATGTAAGGGAGTCTCAAGGCTAACAGATGTAAATTATTCAAGAATAAGGTGAAACAAGAAAAGATGTGAGGAATACACTTTCTTTAAAATTCCAAGCATTTCAGTACCCTGGCCCTGGGCAATTCTTTCAAAGCTAGAGAGTGGAGATTGGTTTTGCAAAAGAAGACACGAGGACAAACTAAATGTTATTCTGTTAGAGAGGCTAGAAGGGGCTCTTCAAGTCACTGGCTTAATAGTTCTAACACTGTAAACTTCCAAATCACATCATTAAATGCATTAGTGAACCAGTGTCTATCTTAAACTAGAGTTTCATCCCATGTATTATCTGTCAGAAAGACAGGAATGATAATTTCTGCAACTAAGATCTGGATATGTCTGTTGGACACTGTGCCAGTGTAGTACCTGGGCTGCAATAGTTCTTATTACTCCTGTATGTTTATCCCTCCCCTAGGTGTATTTACAAACATTTCCATTTTGCTAGAAGTCTTTTCCAGTTCTTTTCTAAAAACATGACAAGCTTTCCTTTCCCACAGTTACCATGGCAGACTTTTTCTAAGTTCATTGCCTTAAAATTTTACTATGGCATGTCTTTATTGCTGCCGGAGCCTCAGAGTTGCCTAATTTTCCCTGTAACATATCTGCATTGATACAATCTTCCAGCTATGTGGATTTAACCCATATGAATGTTATACTTTAGTTACACCCAGGGTTATTCTAAAAAGTTAAACAATATTGGTTATGAGACATATGATAAGGAATTAACGCACTCTCTCCATCTTAGTAGATAATTTTTCACCTTAAGTTCCTTATCATTTCCAACTAAAGTTACCAATTGTCGTGGTTTAAGCCATAAATCAGCCACACAGTTTGTTCACTCACTTCCCCCTTTTTCTTCCCTCTGCTCCTGGA
>JAOEHY010030444.1:0-20435 GCA_025447955.1 Psilopsiagon aurifrons | reverse complement strand
TCAGCACCCTCACAGGGAAGAGCTTCTGCCCAAGAGCTCATCTCAGTCTCCCCTCTGTCAGTTAAAGCCATTCCCCTTGGCCTGTCCCTACAGGCCCTTGGCCAAAGCCCCTCTCCAGGTTTCTTGTTGGCCCCTTTATATTGGAAGACTGCTCTAAGGTCTCCCCTGAGATCATGATGATGATAATATGTATTTATAAGGAAGTCCCAACAACCAGTGGCTTTCTCATAAGAGAAGAAACCACCCAGGGAACTCCATTCCCTCTGTTGTTATTTCTGTGATGAACACTTTTAAACCAGGATGCTGAGGGGGTATCAACCATTTTCAGGACTCACCGCAACATCTAGTAGGAGCATTCAGTATCTAACTGAAGTGGTTTAAGTCAGGTTTAAAATCTCATGTGCTGGGCAGAGGCACATGGTCTTCTGCAGTGTGATTTGTGCCAGTGTTTGCTGATAGCTGAGGAGATGGGGACGTTGTCTGGTTTCATGTCACTGGGGCTTGTTTTTCTGTTCCTTCTTCCTATTTATAGCTGTAAGACAAGTATGGTTTTCCTCAAGTAACTGGAAGTTATCCTACAAAATAATCTGAATGTCCCTCATGCTAATTCCTCCTCAGACTTCCTGGAAAACAAGAAACTTTGCCAAAAATGTGAAGGATTTTAAGCATGTTTCTGTTCTGTGTTGGAGCAACCTCCAGATGTGTCAAAAAGCTTCATGAAAAAGCATCTGCGAGAGGCAAAAAAAGGTGGTTGATGCCTTGCACCCTCCATCAGCCCTGGGTTAATGTGGGCTCCCTCTCTGCCGGCTGCCTTCCTGGGTGTCAGGGCAGGAGATTTGTGGCATTCCAATCACATCTTGGATTTCACTGGAGACAGAATGTGAAGAGATGTACAAGCAATATGCAATGTTTTACACATTTGGAAGCGCGGGGTCTGCGAGCTGCGGCAGATTGCATGACCAGGGAATGCATTAGGAGGGAGGGATGGGGTAAATAAATATGAAAAACCTTCTGTTTGGAGAGATTGATGCTTTGGGTAACGAGTAGTGATGGAAAGGAAGCACAATACAAGAAAACCCACGTATCCATTTGCTGGGATCTGCTTTCCTGTCTGAAATTGACTGTGTGCAGAAGCAACGGTTTCTTGTTATTATTTTTCAGCTTACTGTGTTGTTATCAATTTAAAATGCAGCGTGGGGCAAGGGTTTAATCTGGGAAAGTTTAAACACATTCTGAGGTCACTTAATCAGCGCTTTATTTGAAGGGTAGCTGCAAGGCAGAAAAGCAGCTCATGAAGGACAGGGAACTTTTGATGCAAACAAGGGAGAGAAAGCATGAGACAAACGGCTGGGGAAGTCGATTTATCATCTGCCACCAGTCGACCTTATCAATTAGGAGAAATTATAAGCATAGCTTGCTGAATCATTTTTTCTTTACCCCAGAACATGTAACATTATCTTATAATGAATTTCATAAAATAGAGGTGATGAATACTCTGTCCTTATCTGGCTGCTTTGGTGCAAAGCTCATCAGTTTGTGGGGTTACAATACTTTCTGCCTCTGTTTTCATCACTTCTGCTTCTTCCTCTTCACAAGGAAATTCATCTTTGATGGTAAATGAGGAAAGATGTATCTCAGAAGTTACTTATTTGCCTTTCTCCTGGTTGCCTGTCCTTTGTCTGGGATGATACATAAAAATGTCTCTCAGTTCACTGTTGGGGTAGGAGTAGGGCAGCCCCAACTCCAAGGGTTTTGCAGGACTGGTTGAGATGCCTGGACAGTTTTAGGGAGAGAAAGAAAGATGTTCTATCAGTTTTATAGATGTTTCTGGTTCCCTCTGACTGCTTTCAGTCTCATGGTGAGATGGAAGCCTTGCTTTGCAAGCAAAAGCCATCCAGAAATATCAAAGCACAGGAAATGCTTCCTCTGCCTTTTCCCAGCTTGAATTCTTCCCATTCCCTCTGCCCACCCCTACGAGTTCTCCCAGCAGGCTTATGTATGCATGTTTGGGGGGTGGAGGGATGGAGCTCAGAACCCGAGCCTCTGAAAACATTTGTGCAAACAGCTCCCATTTGGCTGATAGACGTATTTGAGAGGCAAGAAGCCCTTATTGACCCGCAGTTCCTTCTCAGCTTGATCAAGCTGTGTGCAGTATGATGGTGTTAGATGCCGTCGAGGACCACTTCCCAGCAAACCAAGCCAGCCACTGAGCACTCTGTCAGTGTTAACCTACTATAGGGATACACCTGAGCAGCTCCTAGGAGCTCCCCCAAGCAGTGCAGTGTTGTGGGGCTGTGGGAAATGACTGGAATACCAGGGCTTCTGTTGCGCTGCAGGACTCCTGCCTGGGCTGAGTGTGACAGAGAGTTAGAGGCTATTAAAAGGTCAGACTCATCATTTCCTAGTGCTCTAGGGCTTGGGTTTTTACAGCGCTTCCAAATATACCCTTATAAAATACACAGAAAGCACTTGTGCGTAAGAATGCATGCATATATGTAAAATAAAACTGTGAAATCCTAATGTACTAATTATATCCACAGGGAAACACAAGGAGAAACCATGAGCTGCAATAAACACAGAAAAAGTAGTTGATTTGTTAGAGAATTCAGCATTCTTTTTGTAGCAACAGCAGTTTCAGTGTTGAACCTAAATGTCATAATCACTTTTTCCTTCCCACATCTAATACTGGTCATTCTTAATGACACTGTAATCTCCTGTGGGTTTACCCTGTGTGCACAAGCTATACAGGGCAGGTAAATTCCTTCTATGCCCACCATAAATGGTATGGTGTTAACCTAAACCATCTTTGATAACCTTCTTTATGTGCTAGAAGTCAGAAAATAGTTTCTAAAAGTCATAAACGATGCTTTTACCAATATAAGCTTCTCTTTACAAGAAAAATGTGTTTGGAGAGGAAGAGAATAATACCACAGTCTTGCATCAGTTTGTTTTTCAGGGATCTTATATTAATACATTCGTACGCATTGGAAAAAGCAGATCTTCCATAAAAAGACAATTACAGAGCACAAAGCAAGCATTCATATTATTTTGCCAAGATATCTTAAAGGAAGCAGCATTCCTAAACCAGGCAATTTTATTGTCCTGCTTTTCCACAACTCCATATAAATCATTCCATAAAAGTAGCCATCCTGCTTTTATTGATCTAAACTCCATTTGAGTTGCTTTGGGATTAACTTTTAAACTCTGTTATTCAGTCACCTCCACTGCAAGCTTTTTCTCTCTCTCATGCAAATACCACTTGACCAGGGTTGATGTGTTTTCTGTTCGCAGTTACTCATGCATCTTTATGTTCCATCAGGAAAGCTGTAGCTGATCAGCAAACAGGTGAATGCTTGAAATGGGAATTTTTGAGTAGATATTTGTAGTAATGTTTTGGGTAGCATAACCAGTTTATCCCATAGTGTCGATGCTAAATCTGCCTGACACCCAAGTGGCAGTAATATCTCAGATGTGTTTGATTATAGATTTTGAATTCCAGGATCATCTGTGCATTTTCTCTTATTCTTCATAATTGTTCATACATTAATTCATTCTTTCATATATTGTACATAGATAATTGTTCATACATGTACATACATTGGAGCAGCACATGCTCCCAGGTAGCAGATAGCACCACCAGTGGTGATGTCTGTGTCCTGTCAGGATAAGGCCTGTGCTTTGGAAAGGGTTGTTGTCCTGCCTGTAAACTCTGTATTTCTCAGTGCTCCCTCTCAGTCTGCCATGTAACATGTATAAAATCCTGCACATTGGAAATGGCATAATAAAGTCCTTGTTTTTTCATGAGCAGAGCTGTACTTCAGCACTCACCCGGTTGTACTGGGTTCGTGCCACTCTGATTCCAAGTTGATTTTTCATGTACTTCTGCAGTGAAATACTGCAAAGTTTAGTTTAAAATGCTTCAGATGGAGTTAATTGAAGAAAACCCATTCTTTAAGCTCATGAACTGCTTTTTAAATGAATCCTTCTGGTTTCACATGGGAGTACAAGCATTCTGGAGCTGCAGAAGACTGAAGGGTAGCAGAGTAACGAGAGAAGCCACTTCATGCACCCATTGGTGGTGTGGCTCTGTTAACTATAATCTGAAATGAATTCCGAAGCAGGACACTTGCACAACATATTCAAGTGCTAAAACCGCTTTAATAACTTGTATTCTTCCAATCTATAATCAAAAATTGTGGCAATGCAAGAGCAGGTCTAGGAAGATGAAGGTGGTAAAGGAAGATACTTGTCAAGCAGTTGCAGGTCAAACCAGGTTTGATTGAGAAAATGCTCTTTGTCTGTTTCCTCATCTCCTGCCTAGAATATTGTCTGAGACAAGTGACAGTTTCAGTTTTCTCATCACATCTCAAGGTTACATTGCGTTTTCTAAGAACAGGCATACATAAAGGAAACTTTAACCCACCCAGAAGTTAGCATTTTATGCATCTAAGGCTAAAAGGGTAGATACTAAATTCCTCCATAAATTAAACAGCTGGAGATTGCCACCTTTTTTATGTGCAAAGAACACCTTGTTAGCAGCCAGCATAGAAGTTCATGTTCTCAGATGAGTTGCTTTGCCTTACTCTTCAATTGCCGTTCGTTTTCTCCCTTCATGTTGATTTATGAACTTTATGACTTCCTGTTCAAAGCTCAAGCTGTGTTCTCAAGCCATGGTGCTATCAAAACCACTGAAGAGGTTTTGTGTGTAGTGTCCCTTCACATGGTGGTTATGATGTTTTGACTAAATAATGAGGCACCTTTCCTGTCTTTTGTTCCGTATAGGACTTTGGAGAGGACGATTCCCTCTACATCACCAAGGTAACAACTATTCACATGGGCAATTACACCTGTCATGCCTACGGCTATGAAGAGCTGTATCAGACCCACATCCTTCAGGTGAATGGTTAGTAAATGGCATATATGACAATCCATGAAATGTTCCCATAAGCAAAGTTGCGCGTTAAACTCGTGCACACAGAGACGTGAGAAGCCACACGATTGTGTGTGCACAAGCATGAACCTAGCTGGGGCTTTGCTCCCTCCTGAAACCACACTGGCAATCAACAAGAAAGGTACCAAGGAAAGAATGTGTATAATTACCTGGGCTTCAGTCCTAACAGTTAAACAAGCTGTCAGTAGAGTCATAGAGTTAAGAGCAGCATTTCAAAGCATCTCTTAGACTAATTACTACATCTGTTAGCAGAAGTGTTGCTTCAATAATTTCTTCTTCCAGATAATCATTTCTGTTGCAGGAAGGAGCCCAGGATATTGAAATAAATACAGCACAGTGTTTCCAAAACGAGCTATCTTACTGCCAGCTCCGTATTAGAGTATTACCTGCTTGTAGTCTGCTTGGTTCACTAAGAGCTGTGTACATTGGCTAAAGATATATTCCACAGGGTTGCAAAATGAGGGCAGACCCTTTTACAGGTGAGAGAATCACACAGGCCATATTCCAGCATTCTGGTACACCTCCGTTCCCTGTACCACACTTGACTTGGTAGAACTTATATTCAGGCATTCCCTATCTTTCTTCTGGCCTCAAACTCAGACGGTTGGATTTAGTTTAATATTACATTAGCTTCAACCAGCATTTCATTGAGGGACCAGCCAATGGAATATCCACCTCTCCAGTAGCAAAATCTTATCCAACTTTAGACCTGTGTTTATATGTGCTAATATGACAAGCAGCATCTCCAGAATAGGAGACAGGGTAACCTGTTGCTCACCATGGGTAGACTTTGACACACTCTGCTTTGAAAGTATTTGGTTTACAGGGAAATCCAGTAACTTTATTCCAGAGGATATATTATAAAGGAAATCTAATGTTTAGTTCTTTCTCTAGACGTGCACAGGCATCTACAAAGGAGAGCTTTCAATTGGGAAGAGCAGATAGCTACACGCAGGATATGAGGAAGAAGTTCTTTCCTGTAAGGGTGGTGCAGCACTGGAATGGGTTGCCCAGGGAAGTTGTGAGTGCTCCATCCCTGGCAGTGTTCAAGTCTGGGTTGGACAGAGCCTCGGGTGCCATGGTTTAGTGTGAGGTGTCCCTGTCCATGGCTGGGGGGTTGGAACTGGATGAGCTTAAGGTCCTTTCCAACCCTGACTATTCTATGAATAGCGAGAAGCTGACACAAGAAGAAGCAATAAAAACAGATATTTATGCACTTTAAGAAGTGCTATGGTGGACGTGGGGTTTAGGTTTGGCTGCAATTCTGTTCTTCTGGACATGAGTAAATGCTCCCCACTCGCAGCGAGTACCTGGAGGAGAGCACGAAGCATCCGGTTGATTTGAATGAAAACTGACTTAATGTTTCTACAGAATAGTTTGTCATCTTCGGAGACAGTAAAGTGTAAATTCTCAGCAATGTAGATAACTAGATTGTGCATGCTGCAGCTGGGAAAACGGGTTTCCTTCCTCAGAGTGCTCTTTATTTGATGAATGGCAGCTAAAAGAAAAGCAAGCTAACAAGTTAATCCTGTGTATATTATGTGATATGTTATGAGCTCTGAATGGAGTTTGGTTGGCAGACAACAATATAGACTTTATCGTCACTGAGAATATAAGGCCCAAAGGCTTTGAAACTAAATCCAGAATGAGAGGAAAACTAGACGGAGTGTGGGGAGGGGTTGCTTCCTTTCATCTTTATGCCTGCCACTTAGATTTAACTTGTTGAAAGATCTCATTTTGTTTTTAAATGGAAGTTACACGCTGCAGCTGCATGTGGTTTTCTTACTAATAGAACAAAAAAAATCCCCACTTTCCATGTTGGCTTTTTAATGTTGCTATGTAGTCAATAAATACTGCACAAAATGCCACGCATTCTGCTGGCAACTCTAGGCAATGCTAGAATACACTGCAGGATCTAGAAATCTTTGTCCTGCAGCATCTGATATTCCCATGTGAGCCATTAGACATTGCAAAGCTGTGTTCTGCATTTCTTGTGGCTGGCTGCCCATATCATTGAATCCTCTCCTTTTCTGCCTCTGTTGTGGCTTCCTCTAATAGCTGATGCTGAGACAACAGGTCTGATGGCAAGACAGTGTTGTGTACCTTCAAGTGCATTGTGGGGCTGGAACTGGATGAGCTTTAAGGTCCCTTCCAACCCAAACCATTCCATGATTCTATGAAATCCACTTCATCACAGTAAATCCTGTGGGAAGACAGGCATATCCTTGTCTTCTGCAGGGAAGCAGTGTCCTGTGCCTGTGCCACACAACCCTGTCAGTTCTTCCCTTTGTATCAGCTGGTTCAGGATATCACAAGTAACACAGGCAGATCCAGATGCTCTGGCGAAGATAAGAATCCTGTTAGGCATAAAAGGTGAAGGCCACCAGATGAATGTCCCAAACCACTGGCTCACATCTGGGCAAGAAGCATAAAGCACACATGTGAAATGCAGCTTGCATGGGACATTTGATGTGGTATGTTTGGGATGTTCTCATCTGTCTTAAGAGCCACAGCAGCGGCAAAATTCAGGTCAGTGTATTTGCACAGCTGGACCTTAATGTCTTTGGAAGAAAAGGATGCCCTGAAAGGCAGCGCAGAGTTTAGGAATGAGAAATACATCTTTCATGCTGGTATCTTTGATCAGGAGAAGCCAAGAACGGTAGGAAGATTATGTTCTCTCCTACGTATGGATATTGCTGTATTGCTTGGGAAATGTGTTCAGCATACACTAACTGTAGGGAGGAAAAGCAATTTATCACTTTCAAAAGGAAAAAGAGTTGCTGAGGATAAAGAATCTCATAAAATTGTAATCAACTATGAAAATTGATAGTTTGCAAATCAAGAGGCTGCTGAGTGTGGGGAATCATTTCCCTTTGTCCTTGCACTCTGGAAAACAGCAGAATAAATCAGAATATTGTATTCTTTGAAAAGGGGGTTAAAAAGCCATTGGATCCTCAGCACAATTGTAAGGGTCCTGTAGGACACATTTTCCAGTAGCAGAGAGATGTTTTAAACAAGGATGTTTTGTTAATGTGGCTTTTCAAGCGAAAACATATAACACTGCAAAGTCCTTTCGAATCATAAATGGAAAGATTAAAACATCTCAAGTAAATGATTAATCTATTAACTATTACTAGGCCCTGGAGTATATAGGTCCTAGAGCAGCAATGTATGTCTTTGGGGCTTGATATTGCCATCTGTGCTCATCATGTGCTTTATCACCTGAGCTCTTTTATTGTAATGAATTGATCTGCTCACAAGGTGCTACTCAGTATGCAGTAGGAGGCAATCTACCCAATCTCATACTTGTTTGAATGCCTCTTTTTTCCCACTTTGCTTAAGATAATAGCATTTTTATACTGCCCTTGGCTGCAGGTGCAGTAATGGTTAGCAATGATATATATTTCACCAAGGGAAATAGCAAAGGATAATCCATATATTCCAAAGTCTGGGGCTGAAATTTTTGCAAGTTTAAAGCAAAATATGCTTACTTGGAATGTATTAATTTGTAGCAAGGACAATAAAAATGCATTCTGCAGTTTGCTGTTATCACAAGGCAGTTCCATGCAATAATTTACCTGTGCAATGAATTATGTCAGACAAGGGAAAAGAAATAAAATGTTTAAGAATGGAAGGAGCAGGAAAATGGTAAGAGTAGGTATGGGGATGCAGCACATACTTTTGTAGGTGGAAACAAACACTTCCCTCATTAATCACTGGGAAAAACACCTTGCTATAATTTTAAGTTAACCTAATTTTCATGCAGAACATTGATGCAGTGTCTAGGACCCCTGAGCTGCCTTCTGCGCTATAAATCTATTGTGTTTTCAGCTCTGCAGGTAAAACATGAGGATTTCTCACATGCAGGCTGACGTGGTGTGAGGCAAAAAACTTTTAGGAAAGCCTAAAGCAAACTTACAAGAAAGGATCAACCCACACTGGTTTTGAGAGCATTAAATGGGTGGTGCCTGTGATGGACTTTATCTCCTTCAAGAGCTGGTTGGTGAGAAAATCGCTTTGGTGCCTTTGGCCATTTAGGGTATATTAGAGAAGGGTGTGAAGTTGGCTGGGGGATCTCCATCTTGCCTTGAACTGAGCAGGCACAGGCAGGCAGCTGTATCGAGATCAGCATTAGGATTCCTCCCAGCCCAAACCATTTTATCCTGGCAGGAGCAGAGCTCAGGGCATGGGACCTCATGGGCTTTGTTCCAAGCTGGTTTTCATGCCTGTAGCTGCAAGCATGGGTACCCGAGTCTGTCTGCAAGAGGCTGAGGCAGCCAAACCCGCTGGCAGAAAGGGCCAGGCTTGCTTGGGAACTGGAATACACAGGTTCTCCGTATTCCAGGAATACACTGGAATACGGAGAATTGGGAAAGTCCCTGGGGACATGAAGTGCTGTCAGTTGACTTCAGGATTTGGGCATCTGGCCGCCATGGGTAATGTTTTTTTCCTGTGCATTGGTAGGAGACAAACTACCTCTCATCCATGAGTCTGAATAAATCACATAGCTTTTCAGTGCACCTCAATTCCTAAATCATTTTGTTCTAAAAATGTTACTAGTAGCAAGCAAATCATAGGCGAGACAAGCACTGAGTGCAGGACCTTCATAAAACCCTGTCAAAGTGGCCAGAAATTACTATCTTTATCCTGTCTCGCCTGGAGACACTGACTCGGAGAGATTCCAATTAATTTTCCAAGGTGGAGATGGAATGAGAAGCTCCTGACTCGCAGTGTTATTGCCCTGAATTGCTTGGGCACTGTCTCTTCAATAAACCCAGGGGTGGCTCTGACAGCTGCCAGCCATTTCCAGCAGCGCATCGCTTCCTTTGCTCACCTTCCACTTGATCTGACACCTCCTGAAGTCAGGAGGAGCTACAACCCTGACAGTAATGGACTGTTCTTATTTGGAATTTGAAATCTCAGTTTAATAAAACAAACTTATATTTTTGGAATCCTCCCGATTAAAAAGATGTTGGGTGGTGTTATACTCGCTGCTCTGCATCTTACAACACATCTTCTCTTCTTCTCCAGTGAAGGAAAATGAGACAAGGAAGTAAACCCACACATCTAGTGCAGAGGTGAAGTTTAAAGCCATTCCTTTGCTCAAAGTCCCCATTTTTTGCCCAGAGGCATTTCCTTTCAGATTACACTTGAGCATTCTCTCACTGTTGAAGTTGTAAAACCCAAAGTAGGCTTGAGGGCTTTCTGTCCTGGCTGATTCCCTTCCAAGCTGATGACTCAGCTCTAGTTAGTACTTGGCAGCTGGTAGGTAAGACAGAAGTAAAATACATCTCTCTCTGGTAAGGCCCATAAAAAGATAGATGGAAAGTGTGTGCTAGTGAATGTAATTATTTAAACTATGCCCATATGGGTATATAGACACATAGCAATCTGCAAACACAGATTTCATTTTATTCTGAAGCAACTGTTAAGACAATTTAATTTTGCCAGGCCTGGAGCCTGATGATGGACTATATAAAAAGACAGTGCTGTGTTAGGTACCTTGAGCCAGTGATTTCCAGTTGAAGTTTGTTATTAACTCATTCAGGTGATCTTAAAGAAAACCCACAATTTTTCCTCAATTCTCCATTATTAGTGCCAGCAGAGGTTATTCATTTTCCTTGAGGAAGAAGTCAGGCTCCCACATATCACATCCACATTTGACTCTGAGCATGGTTTTACACAACTGTACATCTTTCAATAGTTACATCCAAGTCCCAAAATCTCTTAATAGAAAGTTGACCACTTGGTTATGAAACGGAGCAGCCCATGACCACCATTGAAATACCATCAGCCAAATACAGCACATCCTCATGTTTCCTTTTATTAAATCCCTCGAGGTGAAAGGATGGAGGATTCCACTTGTATTTTTTACTGATATTGCAATATTGCAATTTCTCCTTAAAGTAGGTGAGTGAATTGTGAAGAGTCAATGGGTGATACTAAGCCTTGTTGATTTGAGCAATGAAGGCAACATGATTGAAAATCAATGAACTTGTCTCAAATTGTAATATAATTAGAATTTCTGCCAGCTGAGTATATTAAATAGTTCAGAGGGGCCTTCCTGAAACCAGATCAGTCATGCTTTGAAAGCCTTGCAGAAAAAAGGGAAGTAGTTTATTCGTTCAGAATAGCAGGTAGTGAATGTACAGGCTATTTCCTGATGGATATTTAATTAATATGGTGAATAATTTGCTACTTCTAATAGGCAAGAGCTTTAGTTTCTTCCTTACTAGATTTAGTGAAGGCTGTAAATTTATACTTTGATTTTTAGATACGTGAGTACTTGCCTTAGGTTTTGATCCAGCTTCACTTAATTTTAATTAGCCCCTTAGTGAAAGAAAGCAAGACTAAGCAAGAACAGACTAAATTCCAAACTGGATATCAAGGTTGCTCCATGGCATTGGTTTATTAGTTTATTATTTCCTATTTTCTGCCCCCAAAGTAGAAGGATCATCTCTGTACCAAAATGTTGCTTATCTCCTGGTGCTTGGATCAGACCTTTTCCTCCCTCAAGCCACTGGCAAGGAACGGCAGTGGAAGGTGAGTTTAAATTGTCCAATTCCTTGTTTCCCACAGTGCCGCCAGTGATTCGCGTGTACCCAGAAACGCAGGCGCAGGAGCCTGGCGTGTCGGCAAGCCTCAGATGTCACGCCGAAGGCATCCCTAATCCCCGAATTACCTGGCTAAAGAACGGCATTGATATCGTGCCAAAACTATCCAAACAACTAATGCTGCTAGGTAAGAACAGAATTCTGATTAATTAAAGTATTGTAGACAGGGATTAAGGAGGATTATTTTGCACTTTAAACCAGAAGTTCCTGCGCTCTCCCTAAGCCACAGTTGTTGGAAATCGTGTTACAAAACCCCTGTTCTTCCTTTTTATCTTTTTCTCCTGTGAATTTCTCAGGAAACACAGTATTGATTGATAGGAGTGGTAACGGTGTTCTGTTAAACAACCACGTGCTTGGTTCTCCATTGCCTCGCCTCTTGTGCAGAGCTGTACAAAGCAGAGGAGGAATGCATTAAATTCTTTATTTGGGTTTATTTGCATTGGGTGCAAGTCAGCTGAGAATTGGGCTGTGGTTCACTTGGCTCCTTGCACCCACCTCTGCAGAGGGAATTGGGCTCTGGACTCCCATAGGTCCTTGTTCAAATGAGGCTGCAACAGATACAGCAAAAGGCAAAACTACTTACTCTGTGTAAGCATATTGAAAGGCTCCCCATAGACCTCCCCCAGTCCGGCTGTGGTGTATTGCAGCCCTCAGCCAGCATTGGCAGCACAGAGCTCCCTGCATGGTTGGGTACAATGCCTTAAAATTAGGTCTTGGGCAATGGTCCCACTCCAGAAAGCAAAATGATATGAGTGGAGAAACCCCTCCCAGACCCAAGTTTGTGGTGATCTGATGAAAAGCAGTTTACAAAATTCAATTTTTCTCCACTAAAGCAGACACTTTTTTTTCTTTTTTAACAAGAAGAAATAAATGAAATGCAATTTGTAGTTTGCACTTGGGATTCTTCTTTGTTCGTTCCTGGCACAGAGCGTGTATGTGCTAATGGAAAGAAGCAAAGCATCAACTGTGGTGAGAATCCCCAAAATACCTCTAGTTATGTACAGGGAAACACGTGGTGAAGCCACCCTGTTGTTGCCAGGCAATAGAAGGCAATTAAGAGCAGGAAAAGCAATTAGCAGCAGTGAAGAACACAATTTATGGATGTCTTTCTTACAGCAAACGGCAGTGAACTTCATATCAGTAGCGTTCGATATGAAGACACTGGTGCCTATACCTGCATTGCTAAAAACGAGGTGGGAGTGGACGAGGACATATCATCACTTTTCATAGAAGATTCGGCAAGAAAGACCCGTAAGCTTCACTTTCCATGGATTTCTTTCTTTAAAGACTATGCAATGGCATACATGCAATGTAATGTTTCAGTCCACTGCATGCAGTATGTTGAACTCTTACTTGCAAGGTAGTGACAGGTTTGTCTGTGTTTTGATGAGATGATTGTATGCTGCTTTGGGAAGGAATCCACAGGGAAGGTAAAATCTCCTCATCCAGGTTCATGGCACCTTTTATGTGCCAAAAGTATATGGATCTGGTACAGGTAACATCTTTAATAAACTAAAAGATTTGCGGTAGTTTTAGATACCAGAGAACCCCAAACCTTGTATTATGTCAAATTATATGTGGTTTCAGAAAATAAACTTCTGTGATTTCTGCACGAGACTTCTGTTAAAGCCAATTGCGAGGTGAAATTCTCAGATATATAGATGCTTGGAAAACTCTGATTGAATTACCGATTTTCCCTGCATTTACATCACTAACCAGCAAAACAGGCTTCCCTTGGTGTGAAATTATCTTCCACTTCCAAGACAAATACTCCCCCAGCCCCTCGGAGCTGCGTGTGTCCCATAGGAGTGTGGCAATGTTATCTTGACCGCACTGCCCCCGAAACACGATTAATGGAGAAGGTGATTAGTTGCCCCAGTGGAAAAGCTCCCAATGGCCTGATTCTTTCTAATTCTGCTCTCTTAACTACTTGGGAGATTGCTCGGGTTTATGGGGACACTAAAAGGTTAGGTGCAAATGGGATTTTTGCTACTTTGCTGGCTGTTAATGTAGAGCAAGAATTGAAAACGAAGTTAGCCATAAATATGTGCTCTCATGGTGAGTCTTTGGAAAATATATTCTATTCCTCATTAAATAGATTTATATACTCTTGTTAATATTGCTCGTTTTCCGTTGAATACTTGAGCAAGGGAAATTACAGTATGTTGAGAAATAATTGGATCTATCTGAAACAGAAATTCAAATGCAGTTATACTCTCAAAGAGTATTTGAATCCTAAACCAGAAAGTAGTGGCATGAAATTCCACAAATGCAGCACAGTGTGTAGCTGCCTTAACTACCAGTCTCAGGCTTCAGAAAGATGGGCTGTTTCCTTATTGAACCTGTACAGAAAACTAGAGCTTGTACCATACAGGTACATTACATTTGAAGGGAACACCTTCTCTTTAGTAAGATCTATGTACAGGCTGAAGTTGGCTTCGTTTCAGGGAAGAGTTTTCCCATGTCAAGGGTTCAAAGTTGTCTCTGGCAAGAGTATTTAGAACTCTTTCTCTTTCCTGGTATTATTTGACTAAATGTTACGAAGGGTTCACAAATGCAACAGTTCATGTAAACATGAGTGTTAATTCAGTTTCTTGCTACAATGACAATTTTGACATTGTTTTGTTGTTTTGTTTTTTTCTGTTCCTGATTATTGTCTGGCTTCCCCAATTTTCTGATGCTGCAGTTGCAAACATACTGTGGCGAGAGGAAGGTACTGCAGTAAAGTTCTTTTGTCGTAGTGATAATGTGCTTGTCTGCTTTAATAATTCCATGATGGGCCATTCTCCACTGACTTGCTGCTAACTCTATCAGCTTTCACAGTTACCAGATAAAGTACAGACCAGACATTTAAAAGCTAAACTATTCAGAGAAGAGATATCACTCTCGTAATATAAATCATACCTTCTGATACTTTCGCACTAAGAAATAATAGATGACCATAAAAAATGTGAAAATGGAAATTTTATATAAACTGCCACAAATGTGAGTAGCCTGAAGATTCTCAAACTGCATTAACAATTGCACGAGGGTCAGAAGTGTTCCAAAATTACCATAATTGAACAAGTAGGACATAAATCCAATAGACTGCGTTTTAAGCAAGCAATTCAAGCTCTTCCTCCTCAGTAGTGTGTATTGATGTTTACTAGGCAAGCAACAAAAATTGTGTTCTTGACTGTTAGGCAGACAAAAAAACCCACAACAGGTTTTGCTTCCTTCTATCCTTTAAATTGATGCGGAGTAAAGGTTGCCTCAGTTCTCCTTGTTTTAATTGGCAGTTAAGATCTCTAGTTTGTTCAGATTTACAGTGTGCCCTGCACAAGGTCAACATCTGTGTGTCTTGGAAGCCAAATGAGAAAAGAAAACACCTAATTGACTCAAAGATACTATGGAGGCACTTGAAATGAAAATGTATTTGATTTTGTGCACCCTTGTGCTGTCATAATGTCCAAAACACATAGTAAGATGCATTGCACAGAGGCCCAAGGAGCTCTCGAGCACCTCTGGAAGTGCCTTGATAGGGAGTGCAGCCTCTGGCTCCTTGAGGCTGTGTTCCTCAGCAGAGGAAGGTTCTTGGGTTGAAGTCCAAGCATAAGCCAATTCTTGTATCTGTCAGTTGCATGTGAGGAGGTTGGGAGCTTGGTGTCCTTCCAGCTTTGTGGGGAAGGCCCCTGTGCCCTTCCAAACTGCTCTTGACTGTGTCCCCCTGCCCCCTGCAAACATCTCTCCCTGCTGGTGTCCCTCCAGGAAAGGCTCCCCCCTCACTGTGCCTTTGGTAGGTGCAAAGACCCTTTCATACGTAGTGCCTCCAAGTACCCAAAATGACAGTTGGGCTTCATGCCCTTCGCTTGAAGCTTTCTGGATTGCTGTGGTTTGGCCCAAAGGATTGTAGGGGCACAAGAGAAATGCCAGCCCTTAGTGACTGGTGCAACCTCGATCAGGTCTGCAAACACCCCATGCATACCTGCTGTCCCACTGCCTGCTGCAGACACATTCCTGCAGTAGATGCAGCAGGCTGGAGGTTACGAGATGTGCACAGCATCCTCAAATAGCTCTTCAGCACTTATACCAAATATGCCACCTACAAGTGGCTGGTGCACGGCAGTGAAGAGTATCTCTTTACTGCTGATGTTCCTGTAAATGGCATTATGGGCACTAAGAATTACTATTTCCCTTCTGCTTGGAAGTGAAATCTCTACTGCATCTAATCAGTCCAGCATCATCTGCAGGATGCTACATGGCTGTTTATAGACTGCATCCCTTATGCTCCTTTATAAAGTAGCTGGATAATGCTACCAGATGTAGTAGTAATATTTGAAAAACCAACTAAGAAGCTGGCTGTAGAAAGTCTTACTATAATTCTGCTAAACAGTATGAACTTGCTGCTTATCAACATTGCAAATTAAAATATGAGCAATGTACAGGGAAAACATGGGCAGTAAAAGCAGATTCACTATTGATGTTCCTAAACAATTCAGTATCTTTAAAGCAGGTTTATTCCCGCCTGTGTTGTTCTATAGTGGTTGATCGACACATTTATTCTAGACAAAGAATCCATCGAACATCCTTTAGCATGTGAAATCTTGTCTTAGATAAAGCTAGAAGAGAGGAATGGTATTTTGGGCTTTACATTTTAATGTATTCTTTTAATTCCACTAAAATAAAAACTTTTGTGTGAGTAGCAGTATTAACAAACACATTGGTAAACTTGAGCTGCTTTGAAGTGATTGCACCCTTGTGCCCGCAAGGTCTGTAGTAACTAAAACTACTGGGAAAATACCTAGGCAGAATATTGTGTAAAGCAAGCTTTTGCTGCAAGTCAAAGTAACAAGTAAATTATCACAAATAATTAACAAAATTCAGTCCATCAGTCTGTCCTCAAAAGCTTTCACAGGCCATGCACAGGTTAGACCCCAAAACATGAGTGCGCATAGCATGACCAGCCAGTTAAACATGGAACTGGAAGCACGTGCAATGTTTACTCAATGTACAAACAAGACTTCAATTTTGCACAGAGAAAGCTACAAGTAGCCCAAATGTGAGGCAGAGATTTATTTCATGTCAGTGTTCATGTCTGCAGCGAGTGTTGCTTGCTTTATACCTGGGAAAAGGGAGCATACTGAGCCAGCAGGCAGCCATCAGTATAGGAGTGTATGTACTTCAAAAGCCGAAAGCCTTTTTGTAACCAAATTTAAGTTCTAAGATACTTCCAAGCATTCAGGTTAAATTGAGTCAAATTATTTAAGTATGAGGTCAGAGGAGATTATTCCACAGTGACAAATTTGCCCTTTGATCTCAAAGTAGGGAAATACAAATGTACACTCAGTTGGAGACTATTCAGCTCTGGGAATCAGGTATTCTCCTAAAGTGCTTGAAATAAAGATGTTAGAACCAACTTCATCTAGAATGGTTCAAATAAGAATTGTTATGGTTAGAAAACCCTCCCCGTTCTTAACGGGGGTTTTGATACATGAAGGTTTTTGTTAAACAGATGAGGTGTCCTGCCTTTTATAAAGCCTTTAGTTTTGGAGCTAGTTACGTCATCCAACCTGAAATGTCTTCAATTAAAAAGGGAAAGAAAAATGTTTCTCATCACTCCCCCCCGTTTCCAATCTGGTACCTGCCTCACTACTATAAATAACACAGCTCTGCAAAATTCCCCATTGCCTACCTCTGTACTGAAATACTTCGCCAGGAGCTGCAGCAGTAAAATCAAGAGCAGAATCTGTTTTACCCATGTCCATGAGATTGTTTAGAGATGTGCCCCAATCAAGTCTTGGCAAATAGTTCATAAGTCACAGTAAAACACGTAGTTTGTCTAGTAAGAAGACTGCTTTGTCTAAAAATCACTGTGAGAATTTCTCTCTGAAAGAAAGTATTGGGTAAACTCTTTTTGAAAGAGAGTACCTGGATGCCATTTGGATCATATTTTAAGCCAGTCAGCAATTAAAAGTTGCACTTCTTTTACTGTAAAACAAAGTGTGGGACTTGCCAAGTCACTAACTCTAAACGTAATGGGGCAAAAATATTATCAAAGTATTTCTGTGACTAATTATAGCCTTAGTTCTGAAACACACCCTCATTGTTACAGGCTCATCAGATAAAATCACTCTACTATTGTGCATGAGAATAATAATGAGCATCTTCACAACAGTCATAATTTGTTGCCTGCCTGTTTCCACTTTCTAGGATTAAAATCCTTTACTCATGGCAATATGTGCACTCATTCCAGCCAGGGTCAAACTCTGTCCTCTGTTGTGTTCACTCAAGTCCCACTGAAGGAGGTGGGAGTTGTGTGCATGCTGTGAGCACAGATTTTGGTCCAAAATGCCCAAATAAAATGTTTTAACAACATCCGTGGGGAAAGTGAGCCCTTAGTCCATAAAGATAACTTAGTTTTGATGGAAGTTCAGTACCTCTTTTCCTACATGCATGATCCCTCACTGTGCATCACATTTAAGGATCATGGCTCCTGTAGCAGCCTGATGCCCTAACTGGGGTATTTCCGTGGTATGGTTTAGGGAGACTCAGCTTGGACATTGTCAGTTCAGCAAACACCATGTGCTGAGGCATTGTACTCTGAAGGCCGTTATTTGGCGCAAAAAGAGAGGGTTTTAGCACTGAATAAAACTTCTTCTGGCCTTTCTAAATACTATGGAAATAGTAAGATTTCCCCAAAATGCATTTGTCCAAATTATGTGTGTTGTCATAGAGAAGTTTTGATGATAATTGGGTCCTCAGTCCTGCAAACACTTAAGAGGTGTGGGAAATTGTAGATGTGAGCAGTGCCTGGAGCTGCCATCACTGGAGCAGCCAAGGGAAATCTGAAAGGCTGAACGTTATTCAGACCTGTAGAACCAAGACCTTATTTCCTCATGGGTAAAATGTAATTAATTAGAAATCACAAATTATCACTGTATCATTAGCAGATAAGTACACTATCAATGTTACAGGTGTGACAGTGGTCGTGGCAAAAACTTAGTGGTGGTGCAAAAGATGAAACGACTCTTGGATCTTTCTAACTAGACTGTTTGAAAAGATCCTGACCATTTCTTAAAGGTGCTCATTGCTGCAATTACACGCAGCTGGAGAACAGCTAAATTATCAGTGGTTTAAGGCATTTCTGCATAGCAGAAACGACAAAATGCAACCTCCTGACAGCAAAGCAATGACAGCCAGCCAGTTTTCCAAATCTCCTGGAATGCCCCAGTTGGATAAATGAGTGCTGTGGCGATGCTGAACTACTCCACATTTGTGAATTACAGTTTGCAAGATTTCAAAAATGTGTTTGTTTTGGTGGCTATAGTCAGTTCATTCAGGGAGCCTCAGGAAATAGGGAACTTTTCAGATAGGAAGCGCTTCTTCCATTTTACATCACAGGTACAAGAAGTCAGGTTACCTGTAACAGGATAACCTTCAGGTTAGTTTTAGCTGAAGCTTCTCCTTCAGTTCTCAAATTATTAGCAAGCTAGTTTTAATGAAATCATAGAAAAAACATAGTCGTAACCTGAGGGAGTGTATAATGCAGTGCGGGGGCTTCTTGTTACCAAATCTGGCTTTGATATATATGCACAAGTCCTGGACATAGTTATCTGTGTACAACCACCGCCACCAAGGCAAGGCATTTTTGAATATGTCTGTACCTCCTCACTTCTTGAAGCCCTTGTTGTGACATGGAATTTGATTTTGTGAATGCACCGACTGCATCCAAACAACCAACCTTGATGTGAGGCAGATTCTGTTTGTTGGGGGAGGAGGGAGAGTTCTTAAACAAGTCCTAACAGCTATGGATGCATACCAAAATTCTTCCTGCTTCTTTTCCTTTATCCCCCTTTTAGGCCTAAGTGTTGGGAATATGTTCTATGTCTTTTCTGATGATGGCATCACAGTCCTTCAGCCGAACGAATGTGAAATCCGGAGACACATCAGGCCCGAAGAGAGGATTTTCACAAGTTACGTAAGTCCTAAACCCAGTAGCTACAGCTGACAGCTCTTAATCTCTTCAAAGGTTGTTGTTGCTAAAGGACACAGTCATGTTAGAGCTTGGTGGGCTTCATGTGACAACCCTGAGGTGTATCATCTCCTCCTCTTGAAAATTAAGGGAACCACGTAAGTTATAAGACTGACATGGAGGATTACTGACACACTGCGGAGAATTTGACTAGTTACCCTGTCAAAATGTAGGCAAAGACTTGGCCTGTTTGAGCCTGTTTGAGCATCCATGCCCCAAAGTTGTAACTGGGCTGCTAAGGAAAGTACATAAGTCAGTAGCAGTGAGATGCACTCATCACTCACTGGCCCCTTTTACTGATAGGCGAAGGAGTTGGTCACTTTCTGCTCTTTAGAAGTAGTTTCCCAGATTAAACCACAGCAGGGAGGTGGGTCAGGATGCACAGAAGATGTTTGTGTCGTGCTGGTCCTCTACATCTACCGCCGCTGAACCGCAGACCTGTGCCATCCTTGTTTGCTGTCCAGCATTTCCTGCCAGCACTGGGTTCACCCACCCCTGCTGTAGGAAATCACAAGGAGAATGTGTTCAGGTGTCAGTGAATGTCAAGCACAGCCTTGTCCACAGTGGAGCTCCACATAACAAGGGGGATAACATGTGCCTGGGGTGCTGTGAGGGCAGTGTTCTCAGCGACCTCTGTTATGTACTCCTGTGTGGTAACATGCACCATGTGTATGCTCTTGGATCTATGAATTCTCATAAAGCACAGGCACAGAAATACATCCAGAAATGCTTTTTTAGTCATTCCTTTATTTAGTGGGGTTTTTCTAAAAGGAGAGTGTCGCGGTTTAAGCCATAAATCAGCCACGCAGTTTGTTCACTCACTTCCCCCTTTTTCTTCCCTCTGCTTCTGGAGGGATGG
>JAOEHY010030441.1:0-10618 GCA_025447955.1 Psilopsiagon aurifrons | reverse complement strand
GGCTTCTGCTGGAACCACCTTCTGTCTCGAGGGCTCAGGAGGATGGAAAAAAAAAAAGAAGAAGAAATTTAGAAAGGAAGTGTTGCAAAAAAAAAGAAAAGAAAAAAAGGAATAAATATAGGAATGGGCTGAAATCCACCCGGAACGTGGCTGTTTCTCTTCTTAAAGTGCAGAAGCCACTGGCAAGGTAAGAGGGCAGAGGCAGAATATAACGCGTTAAAAGATCAATAGCCTACCTGAAATCCGGTCCCTCTCCATTACTACTGGATATATTTAGCATCCGCGTGTCACAGCCGTCCCTTTTTTCGGTGGCGTCCCCTTCTTTCCCCCACTCTCCCTCCCTCCTTCCCTTGCCTCCTCCTCCTCCTCTTCCAAAAAAAGCTCTTTGTCTGGTCTAATTTCTTCAATCTGTTGCAATCATGAATGCATCCAAATTACCACATTTCCATGTGCTGATCATATGTTTGTGCTCCAAACTGAAGTAGCTTTGTCTCTTTGAAATGAAAACGAAGAGGAAGAGAGGAAGAGAAAGGGGGGAGAAAAAGGAAAAAGGGGGTGCATGACCCGAAAAATCCTGTAACTCCCTGAAATACTCCACCAGGCGCAGGAAAACTGGAAATCCCGAGTCCTCTGTAAGAGTCTTAAAGCTACAGCATGCGAGTGTCCAGGGGAGCGCTCCAGCCTCCACAGCTCCCTCCTAATATCCACCAGGAGATGCTTAAGGGACTTGGCTCCTCTCAATAACAGAGCGAACAACTCGTCCAGCTTCTCAAATCTCGCCCCGCTTCCCCACTCTTATTTTCCTGCTATTTCCTCTATCCCCTCCTCCTTCCTTGGCTCCAGCATTATAAAAGAGTGCAGATCCTGCACGTTCCCCCACCCTGCCAGGTCTGAAGTTTCGATTCATGCATAAACTATTCGGCTGATGAAGGCTGACTTCATTCCAAGCACAGCATCATGGGCTGCTGCTGCTGCTGCTACCAGGCAGGACCCGAGCACTGCACATGTTTACTCGCCCTGTGCAACCCGCTGGAGAGCTTCGCTGCCAGCCCTGGCACTGAGCCTCTTCGCCTTCCTCCCACTGCAGAGCTGTGATACAGGAGGATTTCTGCAGCCAGCCCAAAAGCGATAGTGAAAGTGAGCAGTTCTTCATCTTCTCCTTGGTCCCACAGTGGAATGAGGTGGGATTTGAGAGCAGTTTTCCTTCCCTATGATGCCTTGGCAGGGCACGGGGGTGCAGAGGGAGCAGGGCAGCCCTGCAGAGCCTGTTGCCAGCTCCTCCTCTCCCAGGCCAGGGTGGAGGGATACGGCAGCGATGGGCTGGCCTGTTTGGAAAGTTCCACATGTCCAATGACCAGAGCAGGCAGCAGGGACAATGTGTCAGCACCTCCACTGAGACAGTGCCCACGCTGCTGCCCAAAACGCCCTTTATGACCCTCTTGAGTCATCTGCACCAGTTCCTATCAACAGTGGAGCCTGAAACACCAGCCAGATGTGAGGGCACAGCCTCCAGCCCCAGAGCTGGAGAACAAGCTACCCCAGAGGCAGGGATGGCAGATGACAGCAGGGATAGCATGGCTGTTACACAGGGCAAGGTGTGCTGGCAGGACCCCTGCGTGCTCTGCACATTACACGTGACACATTTGCCTCAAGTCACTCACAGTCCGCATGGAAAATCACAAGTGTGATAGCAGTGACAGAGCCTGGCTCTCCCCTCCCTGCCCCAGCGTGGGCAGGAGGATCAACAGTTTCCTGGCTGGATGTATAAGCTTCCAAGGAAAGACTCCAGGCATTACAGGAACTGCTGGGACCTTTGAACAGCCTGGAACTCCATTGCTTTTCAATAGCGTGTGTCTCCCCCATACAGCAGCTGATGGAGTGTCACTGTCACCAAAAAGCCAATGCCAAGCGGTGGGGTCAATCCAGCACCCCCAGCCCAAATTCCTGTTCATTTGCTATTAAAACTCTGCATGTTCCAGCTGCCAGTGCCCAAGGCATCAGAGAGGGGACAATCAACAATGTTTTCCCATGAACAGGCTGAAACCATGTTTCCTGCCTTAGACGTCAAAGGTGCCAAACACAAAGTGAGGACCCAGGGGAGCTGCATGGCCTCATGTAGCACAAAATCCAGCCTGCTGCCTCTACAGAGCAGAGCAGCCTGTGTTGCCAAACCCCTTACAGTGGAGAGGGAGGGAAAAGCTCAGGGGAAGTATCAAGAAAGGAAGAAGGTGAATGGAAAGGAAGGAGGGATGAGGGCAGCGCACACATTTCAGCCTGTAGTCTTTAACCCATCAAGATCCAGGTGATTAGAAGAGACAGAGCAAACGCATCATTTCTGGCAGGGCAGATCACTATGAGGCACTCAGGGAAGTGAATCCAAATGATGATTAATGCAATTGACCTTGAAATTCATATAACCTCCAGGCAGATGCTCTCATTCAAACTTCAAGTCCTCAAGCAAAGGATTCACTTTAGAGGTGGAGTGGTGTCTCCGAAGCAATGCTTGCAAAGTGCTCCTGCCACAGGCAGTGGTGACACCGGGGTGTCTGTTGGAGGGAGGGGAGTGTTCAGCCTCACCATGCCCATGATTGCGTGTTGGGGTTTTCTCCCTTCAAAGATGCAGTTCAGCAACTTGCATGTTACAGGGCTGGGGGTCTCCCACCCTCCCTGGGTTTGAGAAGCTCACCACATAGAATCATAGAATAGTTTGAATGGGTATTTGCTGATCTGTGCACTGCGCAAGTCTATATAAAAGATAATTTAGGCTGCATTTTCTAATACTACTTTTAAAAGAGTTGGGGTGGGGGGAGGAAGTCAAGCACATCTAAGGCTTGGGAAGGGCACAAAGAGCTCTCCCCTGGTTCAGGCTGTCTTCTCAGGGTTCAAGGCACCCCAGCCCTGTCCTTTGGCAGAGCCACCAGGAGAGGGAACAGGCAGGAGCAACCTTTTAGGCAACCACTGCTGTCTGCCATAAAGATGAACCCAGCTCCCATTTGCAAGCAAGCAGCTGAAAGAAAGCAAGAGCCTTGCTCCAGCACTGCCCTGTGCTTGCAGAGGCTGGCACAGGGGGGCACACGCTTTCGCTTGCCCCACCTCACAGGTTTAAACATTACCAAGGGGAGCAGCATTTCCAGGTACAGAGAAAGTGAGGAAGGAAATCACAGTAAGGAAAGCAACCCAAGCCCTGCTCCGGGCTCAGTCTGAATTCTTTCTCTATCACACCTTTCCTAGGCAGCCCAGCAACGCCAAAGCACTGTACTAAGCTATAAACTGCCTGCTGTGTATGAACACGTAGCTAAGCAAGGAAGGTGCTGTGAGGACAGTACAAACTCACCCCCTCCCAGAGCCCAGGACATCACTGTGTAGCCAGGAGGGGATTTAGGACAAGTGACACTGTCACCAGCCACAGCAGTAGCCACCATGATACAGATGGCTGCAGGTATGAACTTAGATCCTGTTTGCAATTCCTTGTCTGTCTCACGAGGTTTATGCTGCGATTAGTTCAACCAACAGAAGTGTTATTTGCTTTCCTACCCCATTCACACACACAGCCCCATAGTCACAACTCACCACTCCTAACCAGGCTTGCAGCAAACATATCACCTTCTAACCCCAGCCCCGCTGCTGAGCGAGCTGGAAAGGGTGAACGTGGCAAGTCCATGCAGTGACACAGGGTCTGCATTGACAGAAGTGCCAGGAAGCAGCCAGAGCAGCCAAAGACCTCCAGGGCCTGAAGGGGCAGGAAAAATGGGGGTTCAACTGGCTCTTTCACTAGCTCAGCTCTCTGCAGTGCTAGTGAGCTGGGAGAAGAGTACAGAGGGGAGGACAGAGCAGAGCAGACCTAAATCAAATCATGGACAGTGAAGCATTTTCACATGAGGAAATACAGGTCCAAACTCAAAGAGTGCAATCAAATGTTCATCCATTATATTCCCTCTATGCCATTTACCCCCAGGCTGGACCCAGCCAGCAGATGACAGTATCTGAGCTTCTGCTGACTGTTTGCTCCAAAAATCTTTCATTTACATTTATCTGAGCCTTGAGGATGGGAAGGAAAAACATGCTGGCTAAAATTCCTGCTTTGTCTTTTTTCCAAATGAAAACAGAACAGCAAAAAACAAACTCCAAGCAAGGAGATCTCTTTCCCAGGTGCCCTGGGCTCAGCTGTAGGAATCGTTTTTCTCCTTCCTAGTAGCTGGTACAGTGCTGTGTTTTCATCTTTAGTCTTGGAACAATGCTGATAACACCAGTGTTTTTAGTTGTTGCTCAGTAATGCTGACCCTGATCAAGGACGGTTCAGTCTCATGCTGTGCCAGTGAGGAGGGGCACGGGAAGCTGGGAGGAAGCAGAGCCGGGATACCTGACCCAAACTGACCAAAGGGGTATTCCATACCAGAGCACATCATGCCCAGTATAGAAAGTGGGGGGAGTTACCCAGAAGGCTCAGATCGCTGCTCAGGTCGGGCTGGGTATCGTTTGGTGGGTGCTGAGCAATTGTATTCTCTTCCCTTGTTCCTTCCCTTGTCATTATTATTACTGGTGGTAGCAGCAGTGGTTTGTGTTGTACCTCAGTTACTGGACTGTGCTTATCTCAACCCTTGGGGTTTACATTCTTTTGATTCTCTTCCCCATCCCTTCTGGAGTGGGGGAGAAAAATGCAGGGAGTGAGCGAGTGGCTGCGTGGGTCTAAGTTACTGCCTGGGCTTAAACCCTGACACCAGGGAGGTACTTACCCTCTGAATGCTGCTGGCTTGCTCTTTTGCCAGTTGTGTTTTCTTCATCTCCTCACACCTCCACCCCCTCTCCCAGCTGGGCTGGAGCTGCTCTGCCCTGGACCACAGCTCTTGGCTGCCAAGCACTGCTTTGCCCTTCCCTCCCTAGTTTTTCAACACAGGGAACCACAGATCCTCCCGAGTTGCTATTCTTCCCAAGCCAAAGCCCATGCCCAGGACACAGAGCTCATCACCACCCAGAAGCACATATGACAGTTGCAGCAGGGGATTACTTAAACAGCAGCAGCGCATCTCCCCTCCTGCCCTTAGCCCACGCAGCACCCCGAGATGATGCCTACACAAGTGCCCCTGTGTCCTGTCTCATCCCATAGCGGGATGTATCTTTGAGGGGAGCCCCTGTTAGAGCTCTCCTCTGTGCTGGCTCTCAGCCTCTCTGCCTGAAAGCCTCAAACTGCCGGAAATCCCTTGCATATCCTCCCGGGCTCTCTGCTCACACTTTAACACTCATGTGCTGAAGTATTAATAGCTGCCGGCAGTGCAGCGAGAGGCGAGGCAGGAGGACTGGACACTCACCCTCCCAGGAGAGCGCAGGGGTATCGCATAAATATTAACTCTTCCACCATCCTCTGCTTATGTTTTCCTTCCTGAACTCCTCAGTACCATCACTCTTGCCCTCTCAACACTCTATCTTCCACAGCACGCTCCCTAAGTCCCCCAAATGGGGATGCTACTCCATACCTGGAGGTCTGTGGTCATTCTCTACCAAGCAGTTGCTGGGGAAAAGCAGGATTCACAGCATTACTGCTGTATTTGCTCTCCTTTCAACAGCAGACATATGGTCTGCAGCCTCCTGCATCCTGGGCAGGTCACTACAACAGCTCTTACCTGTCAGAAGGAGCCAGCAAGGAGCAAAGTTTGAAAGTGCATTACCCATTGGGTATTGCAAGCAGGCAGATGAAAGAAGGAAAGACTGCACCAAGCCCTGAAACACCACTGGGTTGCTATTCTTACTTTCTGGGTTTATCTGATACAGCAGGGCACAGCCTGCATTACCCACTGCTCCCCTCCAACATCCTTGCTCCAAAGAGCCATGGAGCCACCCCAGCCCCAGCACAGAGGCCAGATCCTGCACTCCTCCAGCACTGCAGCAGCAACTGGCTCCGTTGGAAACCTGTACCATTTCTAAGCACCTTACACATAGGCTTGTGTGAAGCAGCACTCTGCTCCTGTGTACTGAAGCAGCTCCTCTAGCACGGAGGGACCAAGTTATTTGTCCAACCCTTTTTAGGTGAATCCCTTAACATGGAGATTTTCTAAAGGCTGCTGCCTATGGGGGCAGCCACAGACAAGGGGGTGTCTCCTGCACAGATTTCACTCGGTTACCTTACTGAAACATAGACAAATGCTGCCTTGGTGGGATGCAGAAAGAGGACACACCATTGTCTTGCCTTGCCTGAAGTCCCCATTGCTGAGGAAAGGCCAATCCACTGAAGGACAGAAAACACTCCCGAATTTGGTTGTAGACCTTATTTTCACTTAGCAGCAGAATCATCCACGCCTGGACACTTGTCTGAACATCACAACGTGCTTCTGACCAGAAATTAAACTACAGAAAATTTAAACCAAGGAGGGACTGCTTATCAAGTCAGTCAGGAATGCCTCTTGTTGCTGGTGCTGTCCTTGGACCTCACTGATTGCTTTCATGGCCACCAAAATTTCAGCAGAGACTTTGCAGGTCAGCCCTGACCATCCCCAGCGCTTTACCATCAACCAAACTGCAGGGTTGCCTTACAAACAAGTCATCTCTCTGCAAGAAAGGGCATGAAAGCCTGCACTCCGGTCTTGTTTGCAGCCCTAGACACTAGATAAATATAGCAAGGAGTAAATCCCTGCTCTCTGCCTAAGGTACAATTAAGAGGTTTGGTAAGCACCAGCCACAGCCAGATGCACCGGCCTCGGAGACTCAGAGGATGCCTGTGGCAGCAGCCAGGGCTCAGGAATCTACCCCTGCCCAAGTGATGAGGGACATCTGATTTTGAGGGGCAAAGGGAATGTTGAGCAGCCATGAGCTGGTCTGCCAACATGCCCCAGAGCAATGTGCAAACTGACATTTCAGCAGCAAAGAGATGAGAGAAATAAACACCATGGAGAGACACTCGTGGTCACCCAAGACAAACGTAGCACACACAGCTGCGTAGGTAACCATCAGCTTGCAGTGTAGACCAGGTGAAGACACACCAGCCCTGCTTCCTCGTTTCTCATTTTGTTAATTTTCCCGGTTTCTAAGGGAAGGGCACAAGATGCCACAGCCCACACGCACATTTCCAAAGCTGTCCCACTCCTCCAGTGCCTGTTGGCTGGAAGCATGTCCTTTCACTTCCACCAGCTGAGGAGGGCTTCTCCCTGCCTGCTCCATCAACTTCTGCATAGGCACCTTGAGTCAGCCACGTCCCAGCACAGCCATGTTCCTCACAGGATACAGGCTGGGGCTGGCAAAGGTATTGACAAACATTCCTTTCTCTCAGCACGTTGTGTTTTGGTCTAGAGGAAGAGGGGTTTTTCCCTCCCTCCTTCACAATGGGATGAGACAAAGAAACAAGATCAAACCATACCCCACTGCTATTCCTCTGCTCTCCCACACCCTTCCTGCTGCAGCTAATACAAGGTTCTCATGAAAGGGTGTTAGAAGCTTTCTCCAGAGACACCTGGTCCAGAGGTGATAAACAACTTCACTCCAGGAATACTGCTGGACTAACAACTGTCCTGGAGGAGCTGCACTCTGCATTTCTACATCTCCTGTCCTCAGGGGAGCCCTGTAAGACCTCACCAGCACTCATCAACAAATCCATATCACAATACGGTGAGAAAGATGATTATCTTCAAACACAGTGAGCAGCTAAAGCCCCCAGACATTACAGAGCACTAAATCCCTAGTCATTCCTGAACAACTGATTTGTGTTTTACTGTCTCTGGTTTCCTCACACCAGGGCCCAAAGTGCTGTACAAAGAAAGCATCAAGAGATCTACTTGCTTACCTGCAATGTCCAGTAGCCTTTTAAGATTAAAAGAGGCTGTACCTGAGACTGGAGATGAATCACAGGTATAGAAAAGGATCAGGACAGGCCAGGGCTGAGCACATCCCTCAACAGCAGAGGCCCATGGCTCTTATCACTATTGCTTAATTTTACCTGTGCAGTCAAATGCCTATGCAGCCTCATTCATTGTAAGTAACGCACACGTGCTGGAAGCACATGGGAGCCCCACAGGACTCTTGCAGGCAGCTTGGAGTGCACGTGGCAGCATTATGCAAGCACCATCTTCATGTGTGTCCCTGCAGGAAACCAGGCACCTGAACTGTATCAGCCTTTTCACTTTAACTTCTCCTTGCCTGGAGTTGGGGTTTCCTGCAGAGCTGTGCTGCTGCGAAAAGGACTCTCCAGGCTGGCTGCTGAGCAAGCTTCACTCTTTGTTACTTTGCCCTTGTGATGAGAAAGACCAAGAGGACACATGTCAAATGAGGGCTTGTCACTAGGGAGCCTGAAGGGAGCAAGTGGTGCATGTGTGTGGGGACACTCTGGCACGGAGATGAGTGCAGCTGCAGTGACCAGTGTGGTGCTTAAAACAAAGGGGAATAGAGGCTGCCCAAAGTTATTCGTATGACCTCATCTAGGGACATATCCAAAGCCAGGAGGCTGCAACAGCAGTCTCCAGTTAACCCTTCTGCTGCTCCGCCAAGGTGAAAAGCATGTCTGTGCTAAAAATATCACCCTGCAAAGAGATGTGCATCCCCACAGCTTCCAGCTGGACCAGCAGTGCTGCACTCAGAGCCTGAATCCCAGAATGCCAATGGGAAGCTAAAAAAGGATGCAGAAAAGGTTAGGACAATCCGAAGTTCTGGACCAAGGTTTACAAGAGGGGTTCCTAAAGTCAGATATCACATGTGGAGGGCTGTGCTGCGCCGTGGGGGTGCCCGTGTCTGAGCTGCAGATGCGTGACAGTCCTGGCAGCATTTCCCTGGGAAAAAGCCTCCAAAAGCTAATGGTTTTTAGAGCACTGAATTAGCTTGTGTAACAGGAATCATGCACGCTCGACTAGGGAGCCCCTGGCTTTCGACATTTGCTTATTTCCACCCTTCTGGCTAACCCACAACCTCACAGAAACCAATTTCTAAAGCTGTTCTCTTACAGACTCCAGGCATGAAGAGAGAAGACAGTCCTCAAGGTACGTGCTAAATGGAGAGATGGAAACAATGAGATCTATCACCAGATCTACTTGCAACTCGCTGCATGAATTTGGAGCATCCCAAATTTGTGAACCCGGCTGAAATCCTGTTGACCCTGTTGAGGTGATGATGTTCATTTAAACTGTGCCCATCATGGTCAAGGGGGTCCTAGAGCTTGTGCCCCAAGCAAAAGGTCACAGGCTCAAACCATGATCATCGTCTTTGAACCATCTCACTCATCCTGCTTACCCAGCCTACACTTGTGCACACACTGTGGCTTCTGGCCACCACATCTACCACCATCAGCCTAAAGGGTGGACAAGGGTCTTGAGCTGATGCATCAACAAACATGGAGTGCCTCCACTTTATACCCAAGGAAAGTATTTAGACATTACTGTGAGGGTGGTGAGACACTGGAGCAGCCTGATAGAGGAAGGTGTGAATGCCCCATCCGTGGAAGTGTTCAAGGCCAGGTTGGACGGGGCTTGGAGCAAGCTGCTCTAGTGGGAGATGTCCCTGCCCATGGCAGTGGGTTAGAACTGGATGAGCTTTAAGGTCCCTCCCAGCCCAAACCAGTCTGATTCTGTGATTAGGAGACAAATTGCCTCAATGCAGGTTTCATGACATCATTGAGTGCCCCTTTCCAATCCAACCCAGATAGCCAGCCTTGAGCTTCATGCCTCTAAATTATGCCCTATGCTTCCAAAAAGCACCAACACAAGTTGTGGCTGACCCTCAGCCAAGTGCTGATGATGCAGAAGCAGGGCCGCTCATGCCCTGTCCGTTTTGGATGGAAGAGCTGTGCCTGCCCTGGAGTGCAGCTGGCCCTGGCTCCCTGCCCCTGCTCCAGCTCCAGGCAGCCATGCAGCCAGACAAAGGCTGAAACAGGAAAGCTGAGGCACCTGCTCCCCTCCCATCCCTTTGGGATCTCTCCTGAACAAAGCACCTGACCAACCAATAGCACTGGTCCTGGAGCAGTCCTGCTGCCACACAACTGGGAGGCATCCTCTTCCTTGCATTCACCTACAGAAAAAACGTGCTGGTTTAGCTAATCAGTACACTCTACCTTTTTTCTGGACCCTCCTGCTTTATTCCTGCCAGGGAAATTCCTTCCTCTTCACAAAAACTGAATTGTAGGCTGGAAACAAATCAAAGTACAGAGCACAGCTGGCTGCCCGACAGGAATAAGATGCTGATTTCTACCACTCCAGCTGCTCTGGGGCTGTTTTGCGGCTGCCTGGAGAACACATTGCTGCTCCGGATGGCAAATGTCAGCAAATATTTCTCACTTTCAAATTCATCTGGTGCAGTTGTAGAAAAATGAAATGGGAGTAACTTTGCTGACATATTATTCTTCACTAGTGTGGCAGACATGCTGGAGGGAAGGGATGCCATCCAGGGGGACCTGGACAGGCTCATGAAGTTCAACAAAACCAAGTGCAAGGTCCTGCCCCTGGGTCAGAGCAATCCCCAGCACAAACACAGTCTGGGCCAAGACTGGATTGAGAGCAGCCCTGAGGAGAAGGACTTGAGGGGTTTTGGTGAGAAGACACTCCCCATGACCTGGCTTCAGTCTGAGCTTGAGCCCAGAACCCTCCATGTGCGGGGCTGCACCCCCAGAGCGTGAGCACGGGCCCATGGATGGGACACCCCCCCCCCCCCG
>JAOEHY010030440.1:62265-141644 GCA_025447955.1 Psilopsiagon aurifrons | reverse complement strand
AGGCTGCTATGAGGTCTCCATGCAGCCTTCTCTTCTCCAGGCTGAACAGCCCCAACTTTCTCATCCCATCTTCATACGGGAAGTGTTCCAGTCCCATGGTCATCCTCATGGCCCTCCTCTGCACTTGTTCCAACAGTTCTGTGTCCTTTTTATGTTGAGGACACCAGAACTGCACACAGTACTCCAAGTGAGGTCTCAGGAGAGCAGAGGAGAGGGGCAGGATCACCTCCCTCGACCTGCTGGTCATGCTCCTTTTGATGCAGCCCGGGATGCAGTTGGCTTTCTGAGCTGCGAGCGCACACTGCCGCCTCATGTTCATCAGGAGAGATTTATTCAGGGTGTCAGTCTTAAGGTGTTCAATGCTTTCATGCCTCTAAAGAATGTCTGTGCTTTATCAACTGAGTGAAAATGTTACTTATTAACTTAACAACATTTTTATCTTTTTTTTGTTACTATTAATAAAAAATTCTATGAAATGGAAATGGTGGGTGATCAATGCCATGAGCCTTTGTAAGGAGAGTGAAAATCTCGCCGTTTATGGACAGAGAAATACATGCAGCTATTTTGTTTGTGCAGTTACCTAGTAGGATATGCAAGCACAAGGTTTTGCAACTGTAAGTGCTTATTTGTTGGCATTTTTTCTGGATCTGTCTATGGCACCCTTTGGGAAACTATGTCTGCATAGTGTATATCTCCCATTTTCCAAAGTTTCCTCAGTTTTGAAATAAGCTGTTGGATGGTTTTCCATAGTTAGAGTTTTATCTGCAGCTCAATACGAAGACTAGAGAGCTGTGCACATCATCTCCGATTACCTGTGCATCTTTTTTCTGTGAGCAGATTTTTAAACAAAACACTTCACTGCACTTCTATTGTCTTTTTGCAGGTGATGTATCACCCATCAGCATGTCTCCCATCAGTCAGTCGCAGTTTATTCCGCTTGGGGAAATCCTTTGCCTGGCCATCTCAGCAATGAACTCTGCCCGAAAACAAGTCACACAAGAAGCACTAATGGAGCACCTAACAACCTGCTTCCCAGGTAACTGGACATCAATAAATCGTTGGTCAGATCGGCACATGTCTGTAAAAGGGCAGAATCTCCAATTCCTACCCAAAAGGTTGCTTATCTTTTTGGCTTGTTTGAAGCAGAGAATTTCAGTTTGCTGATAGCCTGTTTTTCTTCACTCTTCTGGATGGGAATATTAAGTAATCCTGAGATGCTACCCAAAATAAAAGGAGGCTTTAGGATTCTAATAACCTTTCTTGTGACCTTTTCTTTATTCTTAAAGATACAGAGAATTGAGTTCTCTTTTGACAGGGCCATTTTGCAGGGTTAACTACTGTCATTATGTAAACATTAAAGATTACTTGTAGTAATAAACAGCAAACTCTTATCAGCTTGGGTTTTTTTCAGACTCGTATCAAAATCAGCTTATTTGTGTTTTTTCTCACAAAATGAATTCTTTATCATCATAGTCAAAAGAGTTTAGGACTTCTGTAATAGTTATGGAGAACAAAGCATGTGTCATAAACAGAGCAGGCTTATTCCACCTTGTAGCTTTCAAGCCAGTTGTAAGCTAACTCTTAATCACTCTGTTGACATCATTCAACCAGTTCAAATGTCGTTGTCCAGTCTCTGCAGAGATAACCTCATGGGGGTCCTTGTGTAGAGCTGTCTCTCTTAAAAAACAGTTTTCCCACATACTGTATCTCTTCCTTCCCCTACGACAGGCTCTTGGCACTGGTGGGGTAAGTAAGTAGCAGAGTCCAATGATGATGACATGCCTCCTTCAGGGAGAGGTTATATTTAAACTGAAAGGAGATTGCCACCCTGTTTTCCAGGGCTTTTCAGAGCCTTGGACAGGCTTTTGTTTCCCTACTGCCCTTGCTTGAAAAATCTTTAAATCTCTTTAACTTGACAGCTGTCTCCATGACTGAAAGGCTTGCAGAGCCATACATACACTTCCCGTGTTCATAAATGCTGGTATACTGTTCAGAAGATACTCTTGTCAGCATATGATAATTTTAATTAAATGGTGGATTGAAAATGGATTGTATTAAAGATACTGTAACATCAAAAAAAGGAGACCTATATTAAGAACGTACTGTTGAGTATGCTGCTTCTGTACTGCAGTCTGTATCTGGAGTTGGTGAATCACGCAAAATGCATCTTGTAGAGTTATCTAAAAAGGTGATGTAAAAGCATTGGGCAGAGGTTTACTGCCCCAGAAAGCACAACTCTTTCACTTGTGCTTTGTATGACTGTGGCCAAGATGTTTTAACTGTTCTGTGCCTGGGGTTCTCTAAACTAGTTGAGAAACTTTACTGTTGTACCTCTTTTGCAGCTGTAGAAAGCTAATTAAAAATGCTTCAGTAGGAAAACTACTGATGCATCTACCTCATCTAGGCAGCCTAACCATAGCCATGTTTTGATGTCTTGAATTTTTTTCTTACGTTTCATTTAACGCCTCGAAGGTTGCGTGGCTTTTGTTGTAACTGGGACTAAATTCTGAGATTTTAAAATATAATGTCGGATTAAGAACTGTGTTTGAAATAAACAGTTCCTTCTGACATTTAATAATTGCCCTTTGAAAAAATGTACTGCAAGTATATTTTGTAAATACTGGCTTTCTGTCCCAGTTTGTGGGTTTGTTTATCAGGGTTTCTTTTCAGTGTGCTTGGCTGATTTGAAAATAGGGGTAAAAGTTGTAAGGGATAGAATGCAAAGAAAGCAAAGTTCACAATTACAATTCCAGTATAATTAATTTTGATGATTTTTTTCTAAGGTTTGCAAATATTTTTCCAATGATTCTTTCAAGATTTTTATATAATCATTATTATATGGTGGAAATGATAATTTATTGGGGCATCTCTTGCTTTTCCAGGTAGCATGACTTGTGTGTTGTGCTATTCTTGCTAGACAGGACCATGCATGAAAAATAATTCAACAGGCTGGGTTATTTTGTAGACTCTGTTCAGAAGCAGCCTGAGGCAAGTTAGCACACAGTCTCTTGCTGCCTCTTTATTTTGCACTAGCCGTGAACATGTGCATCTCTCAAGCCTGAGGTTAAAAAAAGGAGAGCTTTGTTTATCCTACCTCACTTCCCAAAATATAAAGAAAATTATCTGCAAAAAAGCCAACCCACCACTAAGCCACCCTTTGTTGTCTAGTTGTTCCCCTCTAGAAAAATGCCTTTCTCTCCCAGCCCTGACATATTTAACACAGCAAACATACATGTTCTCTTGGTGTAGGAGCATTATCCAAAAATATTGTCCTTTCCAATAAATAGAACCTCTTCTTGTACTGACGCTTTTCTCTTCTCTGTCTAGACTCTCATAAATCAGCCATGGCTTTTTGAGCCCTTGTATTTGTTGTGGCTAGTTTAAAATATCTAATGTTCTCCCGTATTCTGATAGTTTAATTTTCCTAATTAGGTGCTGATGGTCTGAGAAGAAGGAGAGCATTACCATTGTAAATGTATCTGTCATTGTCACATAACCTCTCTGTATCTCACCCTGCAGCAGCACTTGTCTGCCTGTGTTGTTTGTGTTTTAATGAGCAGATGCTTCACTGCCTTTCGTGGAGTCTGTAAATTTCTTAAGATCCCAAATGCTATTCTCAAACTGCCTAAGAATAATAAACCTTTTTCCTCAGTGCAGGATCTTAACGATTGCAGGTTAGCCCTCTAGTTTGCTGAGCCATTGTGCAGGCATAAATCTGGGCCATGGCTCTATCTGAAATAAGGTATGCTAATTATTTATAACATCACATAGCAACCACTCCACATCCTTAATTAGTATTTCATGAGCCAATCAGACTACTTCTTTTATCCCTTGTTAAGCCTTAGCATCAGCTCAGGAGAAAATCATTTTAGCAGAGTTAACACCATTTAAATACTACTTCAGATGTATTTTTCATGAATTTATTTTATTGAAAAAGTTTGTAATGGTAACGCATATCTTATTTGTGGCTTTTGTTATTTGTCAGGTTTCTAGAAAAGCAAGAGGGCTCCCGCTGCATGTGCTCCCATTACTCTTAGAAATAAACAATGAGATGTTTGTACAGCCCTACTTTATAATTTATTGACCATGGTTTCAATTCCTTACATTAAAAGTGAATCTTTTAAATCCAGTATAAGGAGCTAAGAATGTAACCTCTGTTCCTGTGTTTGGCAGCCAGCCCCTCTTATCTCTATGAGCCTGGCTGAAGAAAGAATCAAGCCTTAGTCTATACTGCCTTTAGTAAGGATTTCCCCCCCCCCCCTTTTTTTCCCTCCAATTTTGACCATGTACTTCTTAAAGTAATTTTAAGGTGTTCAAAATTCTGGTGTAGAAAATGCTTATATAGTATTGCATTAGGCTGCTTTTGAAGTAAACTGATACCCGAAAACTGGCAAATTCCTCTGACATTCACCTTCATAACTGTTCACTCTTTAAAAATATGAAATGTATATGTAGCACTTCAACTAAGTGTTTTACATTAACTGAGTTCGCTCTAGGTCAGTGTTCTTTGTGAGCAGCAAACAAGACATAATCTTCTGTCTGGAAGCTCAGTGGATGGCATAGTAGACTCTCTTGAGATGCAGAAAATGTACATGTCTGATGATTCAGTGTCCAGACGGTTTCTGCTTTTGAATTATTAAACCACTACATAATCTTAAATAACACCACTGCTGTCATGAAGTATTTTATATGCTAGAGTCTCTAAACTACTGGGTTTTATCCTCTTGTCTCTATTTAATGGAAAAAGGGAGAGCATAAGGAGACTTTTGAATGCAGTGGGATAGGTTACTTATATACATGATGTGGGCAGGTTGCTGTAAAGGGAAAAGTCTTGGGAAAGCCAGGAAATTTGTATTTAAAATAGAACAGTGGGAGCCACAGTAGTGTCATTGCTTCTGTCCACCATGGAGGAAAGCCTAATTTGAGTTAGGGCCTAGAATTAGCTGGCAATAATGAGCACCAGAGATTTGCATCTGCCATCATTCCTGCTGACTTAGTGAACCATAGGGATGTGCTGTATGCTGGGAGTGACAAAAGTGATAGTCCCCAACTCCAGAGAGAAGACTGACACAATTAACTTCACAATTAACTTCATGTGTTTATCTGCACATTCTCTATTCTCAGGACTTAGTCAATTAATAATTCGCATGTCTGAAGTATAAGAGATAAATGGAAAAACAGACAATTCCTAACAAAATGCTTTACTGGAGTTGTTTATTCAGCATGTTCCAGCTTGCACATGGGGAAAACCTGCTTTTTGTTGGGGAGGGAGGAGCCAGAGAGTCCTCCTGTATGGTTTTGTGTACTCCCTGATGTATGTTTGCTGTCATTTCTAGGAGTTCCAACACCCAGTCCAGAAATCCTTCGACATACCTTGAATATGCTTGTACGGGAGAGGAAAATATACCCAACTCCAGATGGCTATTTCATTGTAACCCCACAGACTTACTTTATAACACCATCTCTCATACGAACTAACAGTAAGTGGTACCATTTGGATGAGAGGATACCTGACAGGTCTCAATGTACCTCTCCACAACAAGGAACTATAACTCCCTCCACCTCGGGATGCGTCAGGGACCGAACACTACCCAAAAACCACTGCGACTCCTGCCATTGTTGCAGAGAAGACATGCACAGCATGCACGCATCTACCCTACAGAGGAAATCAGCGAAAGACTGTAAAGACTCATACTGTCCTCCTTCATTATGTCAAGTCCCACCTACTGAGAAAAGTAAAAGTACTGTCAATTTTTCATACAAAGCAGAGACACTCACAAAGCCTAAGGATGTAGAAAAGCAGTCTAAGAAATTCGGACTCAAATTATTCCGATTAAGTTTTAAGAAGGACAAGACAAAACAGTTGGCCAATTTCTCTGCCCAGTTTCCTCCAGAGGAGTGGCCGCTAAGGGACGAGGACACTCCTACCACTATACCTAGAGAGGTAGAAATGGAGATTATCAGGCGCATTAACCCAGACTTGACTGTGGAAAATGTCATGAGGCACACTGCACTAATGAAGAAACTTGAAGAAGAAAAAGCTCAACGAAGCAAAGCAGGATCTTCAGCTCACCACAGTGGACGAAGTAAAAAGAACAGGAATCACCGAAAGTCTCATGGGAAATCAAGGTCACACAGCAAGACTCGTGTGTCCAAAGGAGACCCATCAGATGGCTCTCATTTGGATATACCTGCTGAAAGGGAATATGAGTTCTTTGATCCCTTGACTCGATCCCCACGGGAAGGCTGTTTTATAATAGAGCACAAGGGAGATAATTTTATAATGCACAGCAATCCTAACATGATTGAATCTCACTTTCCCATGACACCAGAGTGGGATGTGTCTGGTGAGCTGGCCAAAAGAAGAACTGAAATGCCCTTCCCTGAACCTTCCAGGGGAAGCTCCCACTCCAAGGTCCACCGGAGCCACAGCCATACACAGGATAGAAGATCAAGGAATGAGCGGTCCAGTAAGGCTAAAGAAAGGTCTAGATCCATGGATAACTCCAAGGGACCTCTGGGCTCAGCTACTTTAGGCACACCTGAAGATATGGGTGAAGGCTGTAGCCCAGATGACCAAACAACTAGCCAAACTTACATTGATGATAGTACCTTAAGGCCATCTCAGCCGCTCAGTCATCAAAGGGCTCTGATTTCATCTGCAAGCTACAAAGAGACTTGCATCCCTGAAAAAGCTAGTGGCAGTGTAGAAACCCCCAGTTCTTGTAGCCTATTGGAACAAAGCAAGCCTACGGAGAATTTGCCATCATATAGCGAGCTCAACTCCTGCACAACAAAATCTGCAGTCGATGACTATTTTCAGTGCAACACATCCAGTGAGACTGTGCTTACTGCTCCATCACCACTGGGAAAGAATAAAGAGGATCATGATACGCTGACAGGGACAGATGGGCTCAAAAAAATGACTCCCACAGAAAGACAATCTCAGCATATTGCTAGGGAGCCTGGGGTGCACAAAGAGGAGTCCCCAAAGGGCCCAAGCAGTGGTACAGTGGTTGCTGGCCAAACTCCAGAGGTGATTGCAAATGGGCGTCTTGTTCAACATCATAGTGCTGAATCAAGCAGCCTTGATAAAAGGAAAGAAATATTTAGCAAGGATACACTCTTTAAACCTCTGCACAACACTCTTTCTGTGAATAGTTATCATAAGTCTAGCACGCCCCTGCTAAAGCCCCATCAAAAGACCCCCTCTGACACATTGCCAGTCAGATGTGAGAAACTTGAACAAGCGATAGTAACCTCAGTCACACAAGTCATGCCTGTTTCACAGAGACAGCAAGAGACAACTGGAAACCAGGAGGCCTCCTTCGACTACTACAACGTATCTGATGATGACGACTCAGAGGAAGGAACCAACAAAAATGCCGAGGACGAAAAGAACAGGGATGATGTTGGTACGATGCAGTGGCTCCTAGAGAGAGAAAAGGAGAGGGATTTGCAGCGGAAGTTTGAGAAGAATCTCACTCTTCTCACCCCAAAGGAAACAGACAATAGCAACAACCAGAGAGCCACTCACTCAGCCCGCCTGGACAGCATGGACAGCAGCAGCATTACTGTGGACAGCGGGTTCAACTCTCCACGGTAGGACTGCCACATTCATTGCAGCTTTGCAGACTAGAAAGTTCCATTTATAAAGTATATGTGTGTGTCATATTGGTGACAGAACATAGGGTCGTATTAAACAGTTTCACATGTTTTCAGACAGTGTTTTCTACAGCTCTAGAATCTGCCATTCAGATGTGTGGGTTTCAGTGTAAGCAGCCAATAACCATTGCGGCACTGACTCTGTATTAGTTTGCTGAAAACTCCCTTGTATCCTTTTTTTTCTGTATTGAACTTGTGTTTGCATTTAGAATAGATGGGATGAGCTGCTGCGTACTCCCCCCTTCCCTTTCCCTCTAAGATACTATCAAGACTAATCAGAGGACTAGACATGACTAAGCAGCATAATCTTTGGCTCAGACAAAAAAAGCCCCCACCAACCAACAAACCAGAGCAAAAGCCATGATGGTTGGTTTGGGTTTGGGCATTTTGTTTCTTTTCTGAAAATTTTTGGAAGTGTCTCTATTGCCATTGCAAACTGTTGAGATTGGAAAAGCCGCTCTCCCCACAGGGCTGAAAGTGCTCAGGATATTTGAACTTCAGAAGTGGCCCAGCGCTGCATCAGCAGAGAGGCGGGTGCTGTGACTCTAAGATATTTGGGGAAAGAGTCCAGATGCTTGTGTGTGGTGGTGCTGGTTAGTCATTTCCATTTCAGGGATCTCAGACGTCATGGAAGTCCCAGTGTGCTAAGGAGTCTTACAGGCGTAGGGAGGAGTTGGTGTGTTCCCTGTCCTGGAGATTTCACAAGCCCATTTCCAGGCTCAGAATCCTCCACTCAAGCCTTCTTCCTTCTCTCTGACCTTTTGGCCGTCTTAGGTCCCTACTGGGGTGGAGCTTGACTGGCTTTGTTTGCTCTGGATAGCAGCCCATCAGAGTTCAGAACACTGACTCCAAGAGCGCAGAAATCATTTACAGTAGTAATTCTTCTATAGTGTTTTACTTAAGCTTATATTATTTATTGTCTGTGTTTAAAAATAAAACCTCCAAGGCTGGATCTGTATTAGGTGGAAGAAAATTGTGGGTTTGGGGGTTTTTTTTGTTGGTATGCTGTGTCTACGCTCCCTTCTGTCTCCCCCCTGCAAGATGTTCTTACTCCTCAGAATTACTTTTATTTTTTGAATCTCCAGTGAAGGCTCTCAGAAAGGCACACAAAGGATTTCCTGCTTCTACACAGGACTGAATTTCATTTTCAGTTAAAGTCACATCACATGGCTACTGCCGCTTGATGTTAATGACAAGGCAGCAGTTACAGGGCCTGCTGCAGCATGCAGTGATTATCAAACTAGAGCTGGCTTTTGACATTCATCATTTTCCTGAGTAAAAAGTTTGAAAAATAATCTGAGGAAATCGTGCCACTTATGGTGAGCCCAGCTTAAAAAAGAAACTGAAGCAGGTTTTGAGTTTGTTCTTGTTGCTGGTTGTTCTGCAGATGCTTGGCATCTTACTCACACACAACTGTTGTATGGGGCGATTTGTGCTGTTCTTTTTTAAATGTAATCTCTTCTTTTAGCTGAAGTGCTATACTTGCAGTCAGTTTTTGTGGGGGAGTGTGTGGTGGTGGCTCATTCTTGCACAGCCTGACTCACTCCATAGAGTGCATTTCACCTTCAGGATAGAATGATGACTGGATAAAAATCAGTTCTTAGACTACTTGTGCTAGCTGAATATCAGGTGTATGTCTCTGGTTAATGCAAAGGCAGGCATTTCATTCCCTAGTTATTTACACAAAAGCTAAAATTTGTCTTGATGTTAAACTTAGCAAGAGAACAGAACATGCCGAGCATACTGGATTTAGTGCTGCTATACCACTTTGTTTAGATGAAAACAGATAAGCAGCTTTTAATAATCATTGTGTTCTATGCATCCCTTTTATTTTACTATTATTAACAAATGCCTTTTTTTGGCAAGGCCATGGAAAGTAAGCTTTTTTTTTAAAAAAAACCCAGCATTTTGTGTGGTTTTCTTGCATATTTGTTTTGTAAGATCAACGGATAGTCTGGATATTTCAAAGGCTTTTTCACGAGCTTTGCCTCACAGTTATTAAATTGGATGATTTTGCTGAGTTTTGGTCACTTCTTGGTATAAGTCTATAGAAATATATTGAGTTGAGGGTGAATTCAGCCCTTTGGCTACAATTGCTATCCTGTTTTACTTTCCGGCCTTATAACAGAAATGTACTGCAGAGCCCTTTTCCAGGAAATACAAAAAGCCACCCAGCATCCGTCTGGTAAGATTCACCTAGATCTGACAGTGTCCATTAGTAGATGCCTAGGGAAGAATAAAAGAATGGGATGTACATGTAGTGCTATTCCTCAGGTATACTCTTCTAGCCGCCAGTGATGCTGTAACTCTCAACTTCCTGAGGTGCAGTGGTATATTTTCATTTAAACTGAAATGTACAGTGTTGCTTTGGGAACCAAAACTACCAATTCCACACCGTGAAAGAAAAAGTATAGTTTTAAAGTGTGATGAGTTAAAAAAGGGTCATTAAAAAACCCCAAACAAACAGAAACCCCCCCCAAACCCAGGATGCAGTTAAAGAGATTGACAATGGTCATTTGACTTCAAGTATTTGTATGTTAATTCGTGAACTCAAAACCATTGGGAAGACAGCCTCGCAGTATTTTGTTCATTGCTTCTATGCAAGTTGTATATATAATAAAACTTAGATGCCAATATTAATTTTATTCCTTTATTTTTGGAGCTTATATAATGCTTCTGCTCTTTTGTCTCCCAAAGAAAGAGCTAATCTTAGCATTACTCTGCATGCAAAATTCTCACTGCAGGCTTTGTGTATACATGTTGTAATGGTCAGTTAGTAATACCGGAACTAAAAATGTTTGAAGATCTGGAATTGGTTGTCCCATAAAGAATGATATAATACTGAATGATCTCAGAAAAACAAAGTTTGCATCTATTTTCATTAACAAGCAGAGGGAGGGGAATCAAAAACTGAGGAACAGAAGTGCACCACACGTCATTGCAGCTCACAGAGATCTCTTGCTCTGTGTGTCAGCCATCATAGCTGTTTGGAAGTACTGACAATAAGGTGATAATTGGCAGAAGATGATCAGAACCAATTTGACCAATTTAAAATATATATATGTCAGTTTTCCTAAAAGCATAACTGATTTTCCAGATTTAGTTGGTTTAAGATGATTTAAATCTCCCTACAGCTAAACAAGATGTTTCTTCCTTCCCCTATGCCATGCACTGACACATTTCTCCCCTGCCACATCCGAAGGTGTTTATTCCTACTCTTCCCCTGATGCTAGTACTAATTTTTTTTTTTTTAATCTTTTTTTTGTTGTTCTTTTCTTTCTTCTTAGGGCTAGTATTTAACTGAGAGCAGTCCCTGATCTGGCTGGCTGCAAGGCTCAGCATCAGGGAAGCAGCAGGAACATGTGGCAGGGTCAGGTCCACACAAGGCAGGCAAGAGCTGCCCCTTTCAGTAGCAGGTAAATTTAGGTTGATTTTAAACTGACTATGAAATTCTGTCATTGGTATCTTTGTTTCTAGTGCTTATTTAACAAACCCATTCAGTTCTCTAAATGTACTCCGTCAGCATCTCCATAGCAAGTGGTGATGTCATTTTGCAAAGAAGTAGGGATAATAATAGGTGAAGGATACATAATCAGGGGCCACATGACTGTCTGTAGAACAAATCTGTCTGCACAGGAACACATTCTTTGGAGATGAAAAAATTTTAAGAGCAGAAAGATAATAGAAAGCAGTAGTGGTAAAACTAGCCGTAGCATATCTTGGCTGAGGTTTTTTTAAGCTGTCCTTTTAAAAGACTAAAATACAGGCTCCTCTGTGTGCATAATTAGATGTATCATTAAAAGGTTTAGTCTTTAAAAGTGCTCAGTGTCCTGTCCCTCCCATGGATAGCCGACATGTTAGAACTGTTGTCCATTTAATGAATGAAATAGCAGCACTAGTTGTTGTGTAGGGCATGATCACAGATAAGGCAGTTAAGCTTTCTCAGCATCTTATCAGTTGCAGTTGCTTTAGCTTCAAAGCAAAATTTAAGTGTTGTATTTAGAAGCATTGTGGGTTTAATGTAAAGTACCATTTTTGGTTAATACTTTGTGTACCAAAAAGTAAGTAGAAGAGGAGACAATAAAGGAAGCTGTGTTACATGATTGCTCTCCTAGTTCTGCCTAATCACAGAGCTGATTTAATGAAGTTACATTGCAAAAATGCATCAGTCAGGAAAGAAAATGAATATATTCCATATGCAAAATAGAAGCTATTTCCTTGAGTGAAAAATCCAGGTGCTTAGTACTGGTTCAGCTTCCAGTTCGTGTGAGAGCTTCAGCTCTGCTTAATGCTATGCCTGTGTTACAGTATGATGACTGCTGAGTACCTCTGGAGCCTGTTTTGGAGGAACATATGTGTACTGTCAAAATGAGATGGTTCATTGATGTGACATTACATGCAAACACAGGAAGCCTATTATAAAACACTCTATTCTCCTTTCCTGTCTGGTCAGTAGATATATAGGCATGTCGTATGTGAGCATGTATACATATTTCTTTTCCGTTCTAGTACTCGTGAGAGCCTGGCATCCAACACTTCAAGTATTGTTGAAAGCAACAGACGTCAGAACCCGGCTCTGAGCCCTGCTCATGGTGGCGCAGGCCCAACATTCAACTTCCGAGCCACTGCAGACCCACCCACAAGTGAAGCTGAGAAACTGCAGAAACCTGCTAACTGCCTGCAAGCTTCTGTCACTAGTGTCTGATAGTCATCCTGCCTCAGATCTTCTGTCTTGTTTGATACAGCAAAGTTTACGACACTGAGACTGATGTTTACATCTTTGGGGAAAAATTAGAAAAAGCATCTCAACCGCAGTTTTAGTGTTTACTCAAACTGTGCTGCTATGTAGACTAGGGGCAACAAAGAAATCTTTATTTCAAGGTATCGCTTTTCACATTTGCGGCTCTGTAGCAACAGAATAGCAGTAGGGATAATATGTACACTTTTTGCTTCACTTAATTGTAACTGAGCACATATATGAAAGTCTAGACACTGTAAGTGTAAATCTGCATTTTCAATGTCCATGCAGTTGCCAACTTCATTTTTAAAAAATGCCACAGATGTGTGATGCCCCTGGTCAGAGGCTAAACTCTGCTGCAGAGTTGATCGTTTTTTGCTTCAGAAACTGAGCCACTGCTGAAAGTAACCAGGCAGGATCACCATGAGGAAAAAACAATGCCAAACATGACAAGTGATGACCTCAGCTCTTTCTGTGAATTATTAATACTAATCAGTCATTTTCACTGTGCGTTCTTGTGACACAATCCTGCAAATACCCATTTAAGCGAGTAAAGAGGTTTGGGGTTTGTTTTGGTATTTTCCAAGTATGGAGGGTGGGAACAGAGGCGCTTCTGCTTTTGTGTTTCAAAAGTATGAGAGATGTTTACTTAATGAGACATGCTACTTGACCTTCAATAGTCACAGATGAGGAGGTGGGCCTTTGCATAGAGGGGGGAGTGGGGAGGGAAGGGAAAGTTATAACTGTCATGAAGCCACAATGTGGAGTGACACAAAATACAGCAAATGTCTTCACTATAAATCAAGTACTTAAAAAAGATAATCTAATTCTTGTGTCACTTCCGGTATTGCAACTTGCCATTAATATAGGAGTCAGGATAACTAATTTCTTGGAACAAAAATATTCTTTATGATATAAATGACAAGTATGGCCTGAAGAATTGATTTCTTTCTAGTGGAAGGACATAAATCTATTTTATGTAGCTTATTAAATAGAATGCCTAAATTAGGCTATTAAAAATAACATACATTGTAGTGATTATCAGAGAACAAAATTTAGAGAATTATAAACTTCTGGCCTTTTTATTCAGTGGATGTTATTTGCAATTTAGCATTTTATGGACGCATCTGATTTCTAGAAATTAAATGTGTCCACATGGTTGGCAGTAGAAATCAGAGTTCTGTTCGTATGATATATCCTAATTGCTCTCCCCTAAACTGTTACTCCAAAGTAATTAGTACTATGCTAGTTACTGCAGGGTAACTTCTAAGGATAGTGAAATTCCAAGAGTAATCTGTAGGTGTAGGGTCACGTTCTGCTCTGTTACTCATGCAACCTGGTAGTGCAACAAACTGACTTCAAATTTAACTTTTTTTTCTCTTTTTTTTTTTTTTTTTAATTAAAACAGATGAATTGGTGGAAGAATAACAAAAATACTAAAATGTTCAACAGCCCAAATTGTTGCAAAGAAAGGCGACATTTACATTGTCTAGCTCTTGTAGTACACAGGTATGAAACCCAACTATACATACTGAAAACCAGTATTTTCATCAGCTTCTGGTGACATGTATTACTCTGTACCACAGTGTCATTTGAGCTTCACTCATGTTCTCTGTTGTCATCAGAAGCCTTATGTTACACAGTTGGATATTGTTCATTTACTTATAAAATGGCTTTCTAGCTCTGGACACAATCAGTTTCCCGTTCTGTCAAGAACACCCAGTCAATGCACAGGTCTGTTTTCCTTGGTTTCACTGTATAATTTCCATTTCATAGGAGCAATAAGACCTTTCAGTGCACATAAAGAAAATTATTGTGCTTTTGGTTGGTTATCAAAGTCACTCGGCCTTTAGCCTTCTGCCTTATCATACCTTCCAAGATGTGCTCTAATTACCATATAATGCTTTGCATGACGCATCTTATTATTCAGTATGTAACTCCAGCTGTACTTATTCCATGCAAACTGTACAGTCAGAGTTTTTGTGGGGAATTGTTATATACTATGCAGTGGCTGACTGTGATTTTGTTTCCAAGATGAGCTCTGACATGAATAGTATGTATCAATTCAGTAAATAAAAATGTCGAAACGATTAAGAAATTTACAGTGATGATCTGAAGTACTAACTGCAGCATTAAAATGTGAACAGCAGAAACAAATTTCACCTTTGGGAGAGGTATTTTTCATAAACTAATCAGAATTTATGCAGGCAGCTGGTTGCACAGAAGACATAATTCCAACAAAATGTGATGGTACATACCTATAAACTGTGTAGTGTGATATTTCCTAGAGTTCCCAGAGACCAGCAGACAACATAAATGTCATATTAATGTTGACATGGCATTGTACCAATATTAACGTGACTCTTGGAATATGGAATGTAAACAGAAGTTTCAAATAGAAACGTTCTAATCTTGAATTTTATTTTTCTTTTTCCTTTTAATATCAACAATGGAATATAAGGAAATTCCATCTTGAGGTTCTAGTAACAAAGCCACGAGAGTGGAGCTTGAGTGCTTTATGTCACCCTAATCCTTTGATGAAATCATAGCCTTGTATTACGTGGTTGCTTATCTATCATTCTTCTAATGTATCAATTTAAAGGTTTACAGAGTTAGATTAGGTTGAATCTGTGTTGTGTTCAACTGTAAAGGGTCAACACAAATCTGTCGGCATTTTGCACACTTAATATGTATTATTATAATACAACATGTTACTTTTATGGTAATTTTTTTTACACATATAACTACCTCCATGAATTTGATGAAATGCAGCAACATGAAAAGTGTATTGTACAAAGCAAGGTTAAAAACTTTGAAGCATTAGGTCATGGCGTTCTCTTGTGTGTCAATGCTTGCATATGAAGTCATCATGTCTCCATTGCCACAGTTTCCTTCTACAATATTAAAAATCTGGCTTTTAAATGAGTCACTTTAAGACTTTGACAAGGCTGCGTAATTGGGGTAAAAGTGAAAAGAAGGCTGAAACCTTCTATCCTCTCCCCAGTTACTGCTAAAATTTCTGCCTGGTAGAACTTGAAAATGTATTTGTAATTTAGCAAATTAGGAACATCTACAGTCTGTGAAATGTGATTGACGGTTTGGGGTTTAACAGAAGACACTCTGGGTATTTTCTTGGCAGCCTTCAAATTCTTTGGGCCCTATTCTGCCTCCATCTCTGTCAACATATCAGGTCATGATTTCTCTGAACTGGCAAGGGTGTTAAACCAGCTCTTCCTTTAGTGATAAACACTCTGTTCTCTAGGTTGTGTGCATCTGAAATGCTTGCTCCTATGGAAATTACCAACAGCCTTTAATTGACTTTGCTGGGAGCAGTATTAGGGTCCCTACTCAAGGTATGCTCCTGTTGTTTAAAGAACATGAGCGAGTTTCCAAGAAAAATCAAGCTGGCTTTTGAAAAGCAGCCAGCTGCAACAAGCCACCTTTCAGGAGGGAAGCAGGAAGGACTTTTCCAAAAACCAAAGGAAGAAAGTGGCAGTTGAACCTAAGCAGATCACATTTATATACCAATCCTGATTCATGAACACCTTTCTGCAAACCCTAGTACCATTATTCTGATGCAAATTAATGCACAATCATCAGTTGAGCTAATTTTGCCATTTTAAGGGTTTCAGTTATATCTAAGAAATCATTATCCATTTGACTTCTTGCACCTCTGTAAAACGTCTGCTATGCGCAAAACAACGTTCATTCAACTTTAAGAAGTAAAATGTATTTGAAAACAAATGTTTTAATGAAAACCATGGCCTAAGTGCTTGCCAGCAGTAGTTGTTATTAGAAAAGAGAACACGCAAACCAGTATTCAGAGGGCATCATAAACATGGATGATACTTGGCACTTACATCACGCCTTTCTGCCTGAGGGCCTCGAAGCACTTGTCGTGGCACACCAGCTGAGCCTGGCAAACCTATGGGGTAGGTAGGGTTCACTGACCCTGCTTAATGCCCAGGCACATTGGAAAACATGAAGGCCAAGAGTCTGAGGGATAATTTATTAATCAGTTGCTTTCTCAAAGGTACTGGATTAAGTTTAATAGTTAACCAAAGTGTTTATTGTTTATACGCTGAAGTTACTCTTTGATACATTCAGTTTAAGTAACAGAGAAACTGCTTTGCAGTCCTGCAAAGACTCTTGGATTAGCAGTGCCAAAACCATCCGAGTTTTCCGTCACATGAGTACTGCCAGCGATGGTTTTAGAAGCAGTTATTTTGATTAGAAATTTGTTTTTCAAATACATTTCACAGAGCTTTTCCCAATGCGGTTGTTCAAATTATTATGCTGAGAAAGCGAATAGCAGTCCTAATCTGGTGTCACACCCACGGTTTACGATTCTCTTTGCTCTTCTGAAGAAAACTGTACAGTATTAGAGAGAAAAGTTCTATTTTTTACAAAATTCTTAAAAAAAAAGGGTATATATCTAAAATGTTCCCCCCAGCATAAGTAAAGTGCATCGTTACTGCATGAGAAGCGTGCAGTGGACCCACCAAAAGCCAAGCTGGTGCTAGAAGAAAACGGGACTATCACACTTCTTATGTAGCGGCGCTCTAAACGGTGGTTTATGCAGGTGCGAATCTGTCGTAACTCCCCTGATCTCCCGCGGATCTGACGGAGATGGGAATGGGTCGTTAACTCCATTGAAGCTCAGTTCTGAGCTGAGGGTTTCCGTGTTCCTCCCCCCACCCCGAGACACTAAGTGCAGAGAAGGAGCAGAAGGCCACCCGCACGCACCTGGCTCTGGAAGGGCAGCCTGGGCACAGCCACCCAGCCGGGATGCTGCGACAGCCACCGCGCGTGTCCCACCTCGGAAGGGCGATGTTTCGCGTGGAACGCCTGCCCTCGTGTTGTATAGCAGTTAGAGCCACCCAAAGGACACCCACCCAGAAGTATGAAAGGGCCCTTGGAGTAATTGGCACAGATGTTACTTTTATATGTGGAGGAAATTTGAGTTTAAAGGGATCATAATTCTGCAGGTAATTTTCTGTGAGTGACTGAATGTGGCTGTTGCATTAGGTTTAAATGAGTTAATAAATGCAAGTGGGACTTACTGTATGTTAGAAGGGAGTTTTGCAGCCAAGACTGCCTTGTATAAATGTGTTTGCACTGAAAAAAAATAATGAAAAAGTTACTTGGTCTCTGGTTGCTGTAAAGGTCATCCAAGATGGATGTTCTGTTTATATTGTATAGTATTTCATATGAAATAATTGCAGTTCATGAAATGTCTTCCCTAACGTTACTGATTTATAACAGCACATTTGTAACATGGTTTTTATTGTGTCAGTGTACCATATTGTAAATGATGATTACTTGTCATGCTTAGTATAATAATTTAAAGGAAAAAAAAAAGGACAGGGATTTTTGTAAGTCTATATTTGAAAGTCCCTCCATATGGTAATATTGTGTTCATGTTGTTTATGTAGTGTTGTGTGAAATATCCATTTTGGATTGTGTTACTTTTTAAAATATTAAATAACATTTGGTTATATGTTTTAAGTGGATTCTTTGCACCGATCGGTGGTTTTTAGAGAAAATACCTAATGTTTCCATGTAACGCACTGTTTCTCTCCCTCGCTTAGGAAACCTCGCACAGCAAACCAAATACCTCAGGAAAACAAGGGTTGTAACAACTTGCTGGTTTCATGTATGCTTCATAAAAGGTCTCTGAGTCATTCTGGTAAGAGCACGAGGGAGAAAATTCGCCAATTTTGAAACATCCTGGTTTGAACTGGACGCGAAGGTGATGGGTGCAGCGGGAGTGTGATTCCCCACTGAACCTGTGAGCGCCCGCTGAGTGCACCCAAGCTCCAGGAAATGAGAAGTCCATTGGGGCATCCCGATGCCAAGAGCAACAGCTGTCAGGTCCCTCTTCTCCTCTCCGCTCCATACTCATGAGCCAGAGGAGGACCTGATACACACACCCAATAGAAAGGGCTCCAGCAGGGAGGTTTTTTCACATTCTCAAAAACCCAGTAAGTTTTGTTTTCCACAGTGACAGCGGCTGATTGGAAAGGCCCAAGTGGACAACGTAACGTTTTGTCTGCCTTCTACCACCACTTGGAAGAAGGTTTTGGGAAAGTTTAGGCTTCAGGAGTCTGCAGTTTTGCCTTGAGGGCTGCTGTTTGCCAAGGTGGGCTGTGAGTATTTACAAGGTTTACAAGACAAAAAACAAACCAGCGTCTGTGGGAAGTAGGTGCTGTTGTAAGCACCTTGGCTTGTCACCTGCTAGTGCTGCATACTATTACTGTGCTGCTTGTAGTCTTTGTTTGTTCCCATCTCCCTTTGTAATCCATCTCCTTGAAATCGTGGAATTTTACTTATGGGAGGGAAAAAGCCAAAGCCAGGGAGGCTTTGATCAGGGCTTTTTGCTGGCACTGACCTGCTTAGTGCCTTGCACAGGCAAAGCCAATTTTGGGTGGTTGTCAGAATGAGGCTTTCAAGGCTTTTTTAGTATTGCTGGAGAAGTTTGCAAGTACTGTTTCCTCCTCACAGAGAGCTTTGCTGCTTTTTCTGTCCTGATGGAGGGCTCATATTTTAGGTGATAGATTAGTCCAGTCATTACCTGGAAAGAAACTACTGTTGTCCAAACCTTTCACACCTTGCACTTCAAAACTTGCTTCGAGACATGTCTTTCGTCATCTTTATACTTCTCTGACAGGTGAACTGAAAATGTTAAGCAAGTGTTTTGGTGAAACATGGCATATGACATACTTAAAAACCATCTAGGGCTACTGTTTGTCTGAAGAACTATTCCCTTGCTGTTGGATCATGCCTTTCTGCTGGGAGCATTGAGTCAAAACAGCAGATTTCCATCCCTCTGTATCTAGAGAGATCTTACGTCTCTAACATTTTTTAAAGTTCTCTCCAGGCTCTCCTCCATCCGCCTCTCAACTGTTCCATCAGCCCACAGTTTTCCTTCCATCTTATTCTCTGTAATGGCCTTCTTCCATTTTATCTTTTTTCCCCATCTCTCAGAATCTCCTTCTGCTCCTTTTTCACATTTTTCCTCCCTTTAGGTTGTGGGGGTGGTTTTATCCACACATTTCTTGACATGAGATGTCCTGTGCCCCTTTTCTCACCCTCCCCTCTCGAATGTCACCCTAATCCTATAGTGTCTTCTCGCCGCTTTTCCGTTACTTTATCTTTTTCTCTCTCCCTGCTCATCAGAAAGACCTCAGAGAAGAAAAGGTGGTCAGCTGCTTCAGGACAGGCGCTCCTGTCAGCACTTTCCTTCAAGCCATGCTGTTGCAGGTTTGCTGTCTTAAAAAGTTTAGGAGTGTAAACATCGTCCTGCTTTCAGTCCCTTCTGTTCTCTTCTTACTTCTGACTGTTCTCCTTTCTTTGACCATGTGTTTTTCAGCCCAGCATCCCTGTGCTTTACAGGCTTAAGGAGGAGACCCAAAACCCTGAGCGGCAGTGGAGCAACAGATCACATTGGTCTCTCTCAGGGCACCAAGCAAGGTCCCAGGTGAATTCTTAGAGAAACAATTATACCCACTGTGCTTCTCAGAATGGCTATAAGAGAAATCTCCCTGGTCTTTCCTGAGCAGTGAGGAAGGAGCCCGTTGCCCCAGCACTGTTCACTGCAACTGGAACATGAAGGAGTTTGCAGCAGTCAAAGGTGCCGGGACTTTGATCGCCTCCAGTGGTTTTGTGTCAAGATAGCTGAGCTTGCATTTGTAACCAACTTCTTTCTAGCCTTTAGGTCCTTGTGTTTAACACCGTATTTTTAGCCCAGTTCTCACAGAAGTGATGAATGGGGACTGGGAACGAGAAATCCCAGGTACTTTTTTTTTTAGGTCTTTTTCCTTATCTCTCATCCTGATAGGCACAGCAAACCCTATGGTGCCAGATATTTGAGAATAGGCAGGCAGTAAATACATCTCCCAGCATGTCTGTGCATACACTGAAATACATGGTTATATATTCGGTTTGCTTGCTTGCTTGCTTATGGAACCGGGAAGCCTTTTGTTTTGAGTTCTTTACATCTCTCATTTTGTCCCTGTGCTTGTCAGCCCCTGGTAAAATTGAACTTGGTGTCTAGTAAGTGCCAAAGAGGGTCAGTCTGGTGGGAAACTGCAAAAGCAGCTTCCAGAGCCTCCAGGCTTTGCACTGGCAGTGAGAAAACAAGCAGGAGGCAGTGGCCTGCTGTGTGTAGGCTGTCCTTGTGCAGAAGTGCTGGTGCTGAGCTCCCAGCAGCACTCCCAAATGCCCTCCTGGTTGCACACACCGTGCTGCAGTTTCCATTGCAGAGTACTCAGTGCAGGCGGGCTGTGCCTCTCGCTGGTGAAACTTGTGTCCTGTTAGCTGGGGGTTCGGAAAATCAGGACCTAGACAGGTAATTTGGTGGGGCAGCATGTGCATCAAAGGGATTTGAATGCAAACCATGTCTTGTGACCCATGTGCCTGGAGCCTGCCATTGCTGCATAGCTGTGGTCTCCACCACGTGCACACCTCTATGCACCACTAGGCAGGAGCAGCCATCAAGGTTCTGAACTTGACGACTGAGAAGAGCAAACCTCAGAGCTGGGTGTGCCTTGGGACTGTGGGCAGTGACCAGGATGGGACAGCAGAGAGGGCAATTGCCTTTCTGGCTCTGCAGGTGAATACTGCTGCTGCCTCTGTGGGGAGCCCCTCTCCTCCATCCACACTGCTGCTCCTTGCCCAGCCTACCCCACCCCAGCCACCTTGACCCCAACCCCAGGCTCAGCTCCCTCCCTACTTGAGCCCTGCAGCCCAGGTCCTTGCTGCCTGGGGAGAGGCTTTAGGCTCTACTGTGTCCAGTTCTGTGCTTGCCTCTGGCTCGGGCCCAGGGGGAACCTGCCAGAGAAGTCCTAGTTAGCATCCAGCAGTTTAACACAAGCTGGTGATCATTCTCAGATGCTTGTAACGGGGCCAGCTGTAACCCTCATCTAAGGCACAGCCCTGGCAGAGCTTTGCAGTAAAACAGTAACTGACACAGTCTGTGGAAGAAGCATCAGTCAGGGGAGGCAAAGGAGCAGGGGATGCTTTGTCCATTGTGGTGCAAGCGCTCGAGGCCACCCCAGTGCCAAGCCTGAGAAGAAGAGGTGCAAAGCCCGCAGAGGGACCTCAGCCCCAAGATGCTTCCTTCACCCACTGTGGAGAAGCACACAGTAGGCCATACAATCATTGTATGTTCCAACTGTAGTGTTTTATTTGCAAGTAGTCACCAGCAGAGGTTTATTATTCATTCACAATGAAGAAACTCAAGAGTCCTCAGACCTAAGGCAGCCAATACATTTATTGTTCCTCCTTAAAGGTAGACCCTTTACCTGTTTGTTTTGTTGTTGCCTATAACCCACTACGGAAAGACTGTATTTCTCATGCTTCACTGTCAGACAGCAGATAATGGTTTCACCAAATCACATCTTGTACAGAAAAAACAAGATGAGAAACCCACGTACTTTTGAAGGTAGAAGTAAAAACCAAAACCCCAGAAAATTAAAGCCGCACAGAATGACAAACAGGTTTGAAAAGCTCTTTGCTGCATTTAAAAGATTCGCCCGGAGACAAGTGGACTTTTCTTGAACCAGAAACTAATAAAACACTACTGCTTAAAATATTTAGACCACTGCAGATTTCAGAGCTGTTTGTCTTTCTAAATGAGCCGCTTGGGACGTTGCTGAGGAGGAAGCTGCCTTTTTGGCGTCAGATTAGTAGCAGGGCTAACTAATCATCAGGTCCAGCCAGTCCAGACCGCCAGCTTTGGTCTCAAGACAGAGCAGAGTGACTGAGTTGGTCCCACATGTCGTGCTAAAATGGAAGGCCGCTGGCATTTATTTTTTGGTCAAAAAGAAGAAAATAATCTCTGTCACAATACGACATGGAGTGTGTAAATTCTGCCTCGTGACTGCTGCCTTGTGCCGTGGATAATGCGGACAGTGGTGCAACTATGCTGTGAGGCCCCGTGAACAGAAAGGTCATCAGGGAGGCAGCTTCTGCCCAGATTTCTTCCAAGTTGGGTTATCTGTAATGTGAGGGGAAGGGAGGGAGGGCAGATGCTTTTGTCCAGACAGAGAATGAGGGAATCAGAGTATCAGGGTTTAAAAACTCAAAAGGTTTCACTAAAACAAAGAGGAACATGAGGGTGTACATCAATTAAAGAGGAACATGAGGGTGTACATCAGTTTAAGAGGAACATGAGGGTGTACGTCAGTATCTTGGGAGTCACTGCTGGGACCACCAGTTTGAGAAGAAGGATGTCAACTCAAGACAAGAAACAAAAATCTCTGCACTACACAGAAGTTGGAGGATGCTGGTCTCCCAAAAGTCAGCTGAGGTGGGGAGATACATGTGCCTGCCTGGTTCATACAGACCTAAACCAAAGAGTAATTGGTACTGGTGCCTTCTGACCTGTGTCTGTGGATGTGCTGTGAGGATGTGGTGTCCCTGAGCAATGCCCAGCCAGGAGTGGGATGTCGCGGAGGAGGGCAGCCAGGGCTTGCCCCTCCCGGAGGTGCCCATTCACAGCTGTGGTAGGATCCTGGAAGAAGCCCTGTTAGAAGGGATAGAGAGGGGTCCCAGCAAAGCCTGCCCAACAGCACTGCCTTGGGTGCTCCCCTATTGCCTAAGTGCCATGGCCCTCCTTACCCCTGGTTAACTGCTGGCCTGAAGAACAACTTGCCATCCTTCATCCTCTAGGTAGGAACTAGGCGAACCCGGCTGGGCACACAGTGCTCCTGGCAGTTCTCCCCTCTGCTCAGGCAGCCCCCTAAAACACAAGTCAGAATTGTTTGCCTCAACCCATTAGCCTTTCCCCTCCCTGTGTGCTCGTGAAGATTGTGCTCACCCTCAAGGCTCCCACGTTTGTCTTGGCATAAAGCCTCCCTTCTTTCCCCCTGTTCCTATTGTACGTGCAATAACTCGCTGTTTGTTCCCTTGCAAAGGCTGCAGAGTGCCTCTAAGCTTAGTTTGTGTCCAAAAAAACATCTCTCTCTAGCAGGAGAAGATTCGTGATGCATCCCAGATGTTTGCATGTGGCAGCAGTCTCCAGACACAACAGATTACTGGAGAGAGATGGATAAGCAAGGAGCAATTGTTTCTCCTCCTCGGAGGGAGGGAAGTTTTGGCACTGGCTCTATTTACCACACTGGTATATGAAACCTTTTTAACGTCACTGGGAGGCGTTTCTGTTTCTAGCTGTGCCTGTCACAGGGAGCTGGAAGAGGGATGCAGAACAGTTTCAGATCATTATATAGGACTGATCTTTGGTTACCTGCTGCCAGCTCTAAATTATCCCATTCCTATCCCTTCAAACAAGAGGAAAGTGCTGGCTGAGACTGTCTCAGCCCTGCAGCTGCAGTTGGTGTGCTCAGTACAGACTCAGGTCGAGTTTGTGGCTCACTTTGTCCCACCCTTGCAGGATTTTTGGCAAGGACTGGATTTTGAGGCTGGGTTTGTTACTGTCCAGCTGGGACCCTCCTCCCTGGCCCAGGCCTGATGCTGACCTCGGTATAAGAGAATTCAGTCTTAGAATGCATTTCTTTGCATGAAAGCTGTTAAGCCAAACAGGGTCTCTGTGCTGCAATCACTGCCATGCCCAAGCATAGAGGCACTGGGAATGGGTGTTTCCCATGGGAAACCTGCCCACCTGAGCTATTATTTGGCATGCTGGCCAGGGTGCACTGTCAGGCCTGTCCTACCCACACTGGTGACAAACAGCAAGGCTAGTGGGGGGCAAAGCAGAAAGAGAATTCCTTTTACATGGAAAATTTCCCATGCTTCATCAACATCACGCTGGAGATAGGGCCAATGAAAATAAGCAGTGGTTCAAATACTGATCTTCACAGAGACAGGAAGGGGCTGAGCAGCTCTTCACTAGTGACACTTTTCCTTGTATTTAGAGGTTGAGACTGGTGAAGACCTTGTCCACCCTGCCTGCTGCCAGCAGCCTCTAGTGGAGTACTGCTGTGCTCAGCTTCCTGGGGGGGTTATTGGATGCCAAAGCTCAATGTTAGTGGAAGAAATCCTTTCCTATTGACAAGGAGGGAGAAAAACCAAAAAGGTCATCTACAGCAATCTGCGTCAACGGCTTCTTCTGAGAAATAGTCCATATAATTCACAGTGGGAAAGGAATCTGTATCAACAAATTACTTGGGAAGAACAGACTTTGGTGAGGCAAATGGGACCGGTACCGCAGCCTGCCCTTTGGTAGAAGGTAGTTTCTACAAACTGCTGTCCCATGGATGTGTGAACAGAGGTGGAGCAGGAGTAAATAAGGGAGGAACAGCACAGAGAAAATGTGATGACAATCATGGTAGCATCCTTTTCCAAACAGGATGAGGAGCTCATAGTTTGCTTTCACAGCATCTGCTAATGCTGCCTAAATGGCAACCCTGATAGCGAGTTACAAATCCTTCAAGATTTCACATGTATCTGAATTATTTTATGTATTTTCAATGGGGAAAAATGACCATTTCCTTGACTGATTCGGAATGATGAACAGTGGAGATGGTGAATGATCAGGAACGATGAAGCACCGTATGTAACACCTGGCTGGATACTGCCTGTTGGATCGAGCAGACCTGACTCATTGGAGCCAATTTGGGAAAACTCACCCTCAATCTCAGCCGCTTGCCTTTTTCATCACGGGGTACGCAGGCATTATGAGAGGCGCCCAGGCCATCAGCTTCAGACTCCCCTGAAAGCAGCACTCCCTGGGCACAGGGGGAAGCCGTGGGATATGGTTTGTGTGGTTCTTTGGTGAGGGCTTCACCTCGAATCCATCTGCGGAAGGCGTAGGGCAGCTCTCAGGGCAGTGCAGACGTGTGGCTGTCACAGCTCTGCCCACCCCATAGGATGAGGCATTTCACCTGCCATGGAGCAACCCCCTTTGGAGAGCAGACCCTGTCTCATTCACCTCAGCTCCTACACCATTAACTCCTTCATCCTCCTCCTTTGTATTAACTCTGAAGCTGCTCTAGCCGTCACATCTGCACACTTACCAGCTGGTTTCCTGGTTTAATTACCCTCAGAGGGCTTCTTCAAGAGCCACACCTGCTTTTGTAGGGGGCTTAATTTGTCACTGTCCAAACTGGAGCAGCAAGCATCTAAAATTCAGCCCCTGTGACTGAGTTGTATTTCTTCAAATGCATGACTAATTGCTGGGCCTTTGCATTCAGCTATTTCCACATGAAACAGTAAACATCGTCTTGTCAGTGGGATTTGCATTCGTCCATCCCATTTGTTCTTGCAGAAAGAGGCTGTATGAAACACAGGGAAAACTCAGGGATCTCTCAAGATCGTTCTGTTTAAAGGGGAAAAAAAAGATTTTTCTTTGTCAAAACTATTCTCACAAGAAAACACCTGAGATTAGGGCAGGAGGGGTGTTCCAGGTCACCCTATCCAGCCCCTGCAGCAGTGTTGCATAATCCAGCTCATAAAGTGCTTGAACTCCATCTTAAAAGACATTAAGGTTTTATTCTGTCTTCTTTCACAGCTGCTATGGGAAGTGTTGCCAGCAAAGGCCTACCAATATGGGGAAGACATGGATGGAGTAGCAAGGGGGAGAGATTTATGGGTGGGTGGATGGATGGATGGATAGATACACAGGCAGCCAAATAAGCACTTTTAATAGATCAATCTTGAATTTGACAGAGCCTCCCTCTGCCCAGGGGTCATGTAGAGGGTGGGGGGCTCCTCTCGGAATTCAGAAGCAGGTCCCTCCTGAGTCACTTTGTATGGCCACCTCCTGCAGGGGCAAAACTACCCTCCAGAGGGGAGCACAAAGCAGTGTTTGGCAGTGCACTGGTTGGTTTAGTGCTGTAGGCTGAGCAGCACATTGACCACTGAAGGAAGTCTGGGACTGCCTGTTTTGAACGCGTGCCTGCAGCCCCTCAGCATGGGACACAGGGGCACACACTGGTACCTCTGCTTCCCAAAGGCTGCTGCGGTCCTGATATTAAAATGCCTCATTTTCTGCAGCCAAGGGAGAAATGAAATGAGCTCCCCAGAGCTCAGCTAAGCCCTGATCCATGGGGATGGTGCAGAGAACGGGCACCATGCCTCCCCCCACCGCAGCTCACGCCTCAGCCCACCTCCCTGTTTCATCGCTGTCTTTCATTGCTTTAATGAGAGTCCCCCTGTGCTGATGATAGCTCAGAGTCCTCCTGGGCAGCACTGCTGGGACTGCCTAACCCAAGGGTGTACATTTAACCCAGAGCGAAGCTGCGAGCGAGAACAAGTAACAAAGCGAGGAGCAGTGCCGCTCGCCTCTGCTGCGCCCTGCGCCCCTCTCCTGCACTGCTCTGTTTCCCACTAGTGGGATCAGGGTTTAATAACAACACAAACAGCTGTACACGCAGCCCAAGTCCTCTGCGTTTGGAAGGCTCTCCAGCTGATTCTTGTCAAGCATCATTAAGGGACACGTAAACACCCATGTCTCTCTGAGGCTGCTCTTCTACTGAACTCAGAGCAGAAGCAGGTAGGAGGCTCACTCAGGAAGCTACGTGGAGTCAGCAGGTTTGGGTTGGTGGGGTTTGGTGCTGTGGGAGGCGGAATCAGCTATAGAGTAAAGGGTAACAGAATTACTGGGGGGAAGAAAAAATACTGCAATGAGCAACACAGAGTGAAGGAAAAGTTCTGATTGTTACTTTGCTTGCTTCAGCCCTCCTGCCTAAAATGTACTGATTTTTCCCATCTCTGCCTATTCAAATCACACCATTTTTTCTGCAGGGAAGCTGCTTTCCTCTCCCCTTCTCTGCTCCAAGGTTTTCCCAGACTTGGCAGACCCTGGGCCCTGCACTGGTAAATGAGGGTTCTTTCCTCTCTTTTCCCCATTCCGTCCCAGTCCTGATGTAGGAGGCTGCACCCTTTGCAGTGCTGCTGCTGATGGATGCCTTCTGCTCCTGAGTGCGAGCTTAGCAGCAGGTCTAGCGGGTGACACTTCCCAGACAGCCAGAAAACCAGTCAGAGCAGTGGAAACAGGCAGCCTTATCCTGAGCTGGTGGAGTGGCTTCAAAGGAAGCCACTAGGTGGGCGCTGGGCAGGAATAAGGGGAGACCAGGCAGCTCTGGGCAGCCTGCAGTGATTTCCTGATGGAGCTGGGCTGGCAGAGCAGAAACAGTGCCTTTGATACAGATTTACCATATTTAGGGCAATGTTATACTGTTTTGCAAGTCCACAGTGACTTCCATATAATGCAGATTTCATCAGACTGATCTATACAGCTGTAACCACCCGTACAAAGCTTGAGAATTACGGTGTCCGGACAACTGCCATTCTGAAAGGCTCTTGAGCACTCCTCAATAGCCTTCCCTTACCATAAAAATGTTTCAGTCCTTACACAAAACACATTTTTCCATGGAGATGAAAGCTGCCTTTCAAAGCAGCTATTAAAGACTCATTATGCTCAAATGGAGGGTTTCAAACTTTTCCCTTCATTAGGCTGTGTTTTCTTAACAAAATCCTGTTGGATTTGCAGCCTCCTGCCTGCTCTGCTGCGGCCCTACAGGGAAAAGGAGGAGGAGATCTTACATGGAGCTTTTCCAATGCCTTTTACTTCCCAGAGCTCGTGTGGTCTGCATTTCAGCCTGAGGTGGGGAGTTTTGACTTCTGCTGAGCAATTAGGAGATCAGGAAGCTGGCCAGCATCACAAGATCTTCTAACTCACCCCTTAGTTGTGAGATCATGGTACTTGCATCCCATTTAGGTGAGAAATTGTAATTTTTGGAACTACTATGGGTAGCTGAGACTGACTCCCGTGCTGTCCCCATGCAGGTGGTCCCTCAGCACCCTCCTGCCTGTGTGATCCATGTTCATTGGACACAAGGGGGGCATCTCTGGACAAACGTAGGCAGTGCTGCCAGCTCAAAGAGAGTCCTGCTATGAATTAAAGGGTTTATTGGTATACCTGCACTGCTTCTCCTACATCATGCCCTCCCTGCCCATGTGGTCAGTTAATGTAAGGAAGACAAGATAAATCCCACTGAGTAGATCTGGAGACTTACTTCTATTAAATCAGTCTCTTCCACAAACATTGTTGTTAGTTTGTGGAGCCTAAAGTGGGATTAGAGCCTCTCATCCTTGAGGCCCTTGGTGCTGGTTTTTGAGGCCTTGTTGACATTTGCACCATCCCATGATGGGAAGTGGGGTCTGGAAAGCCTGAATCAACTGAACCCTGATACAATGCACCCGACTTCTGTGCAAGCAGCTGATGTGATGGTGGGCTTGGAGAAGTGGGTCTGGAAAGAGCATCCTTGGCTCACCTCTGTTCTAAGGAGAACAAAGTGGTTTGTTTTGTCCTTTTGCTCCTGTGAATTATATGTCTCTGGGTGGATGCTCAACAGGTTAAATACTGAAATGCATCTGGAAAAAAGGACCCTGTATACAAGCTACAGTATCTCGTGGGATGTTTTTAATGTCCCTAATTTACATGCTGACAGCTTTGCCATTTCTAAACAATGTTATCATTTATCTTTCTGATGATTAATCAGCACAAGCTTCAAACACTGTTTATCACACTTTGATGCAGCAATCAAACCAGAAAGGCAAGGCATTATGGGATGGGTTTTTTTCCCCCCAAACCTTACAGCATTTACTAAAAGATGCACATTTTCCCCAACACCATTCTTAGAATTATTCACTCATTCACAGTCAGTCATTGTATAAAAACATCATTCAGAAATAGGTTTTAAAATATACCCGCCTCCTTTGCATAGTATACAGAAAAATAGGCGAGAGTCAAGACACGTGATTTTGGAATGAGAAAGTGAACTGATTCAGAGGTGCAACGCTTCCCAGGAAGAAAGATGCACTTCTCAAGAAACAATCATCTGTAGTCTCCTGAAGCTAATGAGCTTCTTTCTTGCAGGTGTACCATCAAACCCCCCTTTTGCCATACGCACAATGCTTTCATAAGGTCAAACAAATCATACTGCAATTAGATTTACTCTGTGGTACTTGCATGTGGACGCTGATCAAAATGATCAGTCACAAAAATGAGTTACATGAAGTACTCACAAGGGTCAATGTTGGTTCCATGCGTCATGTTCCATCCCTGGAACAACTCGATGGATCCTATTTGTTATTTCCAATTTCCGTTGGTGTGAGAAGCTGAATATACCCCTATTGTTTTAGGGTGCTCTTCTGTAGGAAGACCTTGGGTTCTGCTCACTATAGAGTTAAAATGGCAGGCTGTGGGGGCATTAGCAGGCACTGGCTGCATCCTGTTGATTTTCAAACAAAACTTGGTGATTTAGTCATTTGGTTTCTTGTATACTGATATTTTTTTCACCTTAAAAATATAAAATATGCCCCAGCAAATTCATCGAGCCTGGACCATTAAAGAGCAACAGGGAACTCTGAACAATAGGTGCTTGTTTTACAGCTACTGCAAATGCTTCGAAAGCACTAAATTGCCTTTTATACTCAACAATCTAATAACAAAGACTGATTTTCTCCCTTTTTCTTCTCCCAATTGGTTTGATGGTTCACTTGAGCTTAAAAAACACATTACATAAATCTTTATGGCTATTACAGAGTCTTTTGTCAAGTTTAATTTGGTGTTTGGTTTTTTTTCTGCAGTGCAATCATTCACCCTTAAACACAGTGTACCACACACGCACACACATGGATCGTGCTTGACTCTGGATCCACAGGAATAGTAAGTCCTAGAGGTTTATTTTGCATAGGGAGGGACCTAAATCCTTCCAAAGGCAGTTTGTCATGGAAAGCTCTTGGTTCAGAGGTATATCAGAACAAGCGCTGAGCACTCCAAAAGGCACCTCTGACAACAGCTCTATCCTTTCCTGCTATTTAACATTGCTGTTATGACTTTGCTTGGGCTTCGTAGCCCATGGTGGAAATATTGGCTAGAGTTAACTGAGAGGGTGGGAGATCCATCAGTACAGACCTTTCTCCCTGCTGTGGGATAGAGGGGAATGTGCTGCTCACCAGGCAGCAGTGGAGAGAGCAGTAAATGTTGAAAAGCCTTCAGGAGCACAACCAGGTACCAAATCCCAAAACCCAAGTGGATGACATTATCTTCACCACGAGAGGCAGAGAGGCTGTTACTTGCCAGGATCCCATCCTTCTTTCTCCAGACCCCTGTGTGTCCAGGTGGCTTTTCACTGCCCTACTGTTTCTGAAGTGGAGGATTTCAGTCACTCTTCCCTTTCTCAGCCCTCCCTGCTGTTTGTGGTCCATGAGGAAAGCCTGGCCCTGGAGGAGTGCAGGGCCAGGCCTCACTTTGTGGAAAATGAAGAAAGAGAGGCTGAGAGAAGCAGGATGCTCTCGCTGCTCTCCCACCCATCACCTCTCTCAGCGTTGTGGTCACTCAGCAAAGCGCTTGGTTCTTTGAAGAACAGGTTGGTATAGACAGGGCTTGGCACTGTAAGAAGTTGGGGCTGTGCTGGTGAGGGAGCTGGAGATAAAGGAGTGAATCAGAAAGAACCCAGTTAAACGCACAGAGGTCTATCTCCACCCTGAGCTTCTCAGGACTGGGGGCCAGGGTGAGCCTCCCAGTTGCTGGGTTAAGATGTGTTTGTTGCTCAGAGATCCCCACGTGCACCCACCAGAAATTTTGTGGATTCTGCTCTTGTTGCCAGTGCTGTAAATCTGGAGTAGCAACACTGACTTTCCTGGCTGTGTTTGGAGCAGCACGGAGCCTGGCTTCATGTTATAACCGCCGTAAAGGCAGGACGGGTCAGAATCACGCCTGGTGGAGCAGTGGGAGGCAGCACTCTATTAATGAAGCTATTATTCAAATGAAGAAGAAAAGAGAGGAGCTGAGCTGCTGGTGACACTGCGCGGCACTGCTGAGGGTCACAGTAAGGAGATCCACAGGGCCAGCAGTGCTGGCAGTAGGGCACCGCTGCTGCACGGGGCCAGCGGTGCCAAGGGGGCCGTGTTTCGGAGCATGCATTCCACCCTGGACCAGGAGCCATTGTTGGGCAGCGGCTGTATCCCTGCCAGGCTGCACATGATGTTGTAAACATCCACGGATCTGATGGGAGGTGCTCGGTAGTTGGATCGGAAATCTGCAGGGAAACAGGCAAAAGAGAGGAGTTGGCATCCTGTGGCTTGGGGCTCAGCTCCTGAAATGTGGGGTGCTGTAGGGCAAGGGCAGGCTGTGATGTGGCATGCTATACAATTTACAACATAGCCCAACAAGAACATTTGAATGTTTATATTCATTATTCTTACTTCTAGTCCGATTTTAGCCTAAAAACTTAAAACCTTAAAAAATTAGTAACTACAGGACCTACTTTACTATGTGTGCTTAGTAGATTCAATAGCCTGCAATAACTGTATTGCACATTCTGCTTTGCTTTGCTCCCGTCTGCAGCTGTAGCCTGGGGCTCAGCAGTGCTTAAAGGGCCTGATGAAATGGAAACCGGGGGGGTTGTGTCTGCCCGTCAGACAGGTGGGGGAGGGAGGGTGCAGCCTCCCCAGAGAAAGGGCTCTGTGTTAGTGAGCATGAATCCACCAACAAAAGGAGGACAGATGTATTTCAAATAGAATTAAAAACACAGGCCAAAATTTAGGCAACTAGGGCAAGGGGATGAAGTTACTGTGCTGAGATGTCAGAGAGGGGCATAGCTATAAAACAGACGCAGAACTAGGAGCCTGCCTGCTATCCAGCCACAGTGAGGAAATCCTGCCATCTATTTGTAATTCTGGGGCATCGCAGAGTGCCACATCGAGGGCCTGACATGCCAGGACCTGCAGGGATACTGCGCCAGGGCCATGGGGCTGTGGCGGAGCAGGACACCGCGGATGGTGGCACTGTACCTGGTCCATACGCAAGGAAGAAGCCTCTCATGTCCATGAGCTCGTTGTCGTAGCCGTGCCAGCCGTTCTGCCAGGCCTCCTTCCTCCCCGTCCCATTCTCCCAGAAGGGGAGCTTGTCCCTGCTCTGGGCAACAACAGCGGAGCACAGTTAGTGCCTGTCTCCTGGGCTGTGGGGGAGTGCTGTGCGGTGCCATGCTGCGTCCCCATTTGCTGTACCACCCCACCAGGCACCTCCTGCTTTGCCACCTCAGCCAGTAGCCCATCTCCCAGCTGAGCAGGGAGGACAACTTTCTGCCTCTCACCCATCTGAAGTTCTGCTGTGAGCACAAAGTATCACAGCCGTGTGCGGCGTGTAAGCATGGTGGTGTCCATCTCCTGCTGAATGCTAGCATGGATCTGATAGTGTGCCCAACATGGATCTGACATTGTTCTGCCCAACATGCCACTGGCAACGCAGAAAAAAGAGCCATTTTTGCTCTGTTTGACTAGTCAGCCTAGGCAATACAGTATCACCCCTACTATATACTTTATAATGATTATTATTTCTTCTACCTGCTTGTTTTAGTGTTAAAGCACTGAGGTTCCTTCCAGGGAACAGGCTCAATCCCCTCTCCTTGGCATAAACCACTCTCAGTTTTCCCTTCCTGCTCAGTACATCCATGCTTTAATAATTTGTCATCATAATTCTCATTCTTCCTTGACCATATTGCACTTAACTCATACTTTAAAATTCATTCCTTAATTTATTCTCCTTTGTATTAACAGCTCTTACCAGACTACCTACAGCAGTGCCCCCTCAGGAGCAGCAGTCCATAGGGGCTGTTCAAAATGCTGGACCAAGCCTCTCTGTGATTTTCTCTTGTCCCATGCTTCCTAGGTATGGCAGCAGATGTGACACCACAGATATCCCCAGAACTTAGACGAAAACATCAGCTGTCAGTTCGTTAGACCCCTGGCATTAATTTCTCCTATCACTACAGGAAAGGAGCTACAGTTCCTAAGCAGCCAGGTCTGGGCTTCACACCCCAACATGGAAGCACAGAAGATGCCCTAGCAGAGCCTCCCACATTCCCATGAGTGGTGCGAGCAGTGCTGCGGCCCCTGCAGACAGTGAAGCAGACTGACCGAGGATCCCTTTCCTTTTGCAAACATTTGTTTTGCCCGATTTTCATTTTCCTCCTCTTCCCAAGGGCAGGAGCACTGAGGACAGCAGTGATTATGGCTATGAGGTGTAGCTCTTCCAACTGCTTTCCAGGGGAACGCCTGGAGTATCCTTTGCTTCATATGTAACCATCAGCAGATGTATCAGATAATTAAACAATATTAGCTGACAAATTAAATGTCTTTCCTTGTCCCCATCTATTTCCCTGACAACACTCAGAACAAGCCAAGGAGAAAATAGACTCCTTCCCCTCCTCTTACCATAGCACCTCCTTACGCTGCAGCTCTGCTTACTGTGGTTCCTAGGGACTAATTGTCACTGGGCCGCTCACCATCAGGCAACTTGTACAGCATTTGTCAGCATCAGCTGCACGCAAGCCAAGTCACGTCTAATCTCTGGTGTTTCTTTGGCAGTATCATGGCATTGCTGAAGCTACACCCCTCCATGGACCTGTCAGATGTTGTGGGCTCAGCTGCTTCTCCAGGGATGTCAATCACAGGAGGTAGCGTGCCTTCCCATCGCCCACCAAGACACCTGGAGATACCTGTTCACAGCTAGATGTGCAGTCACAGCCATTGCCGTTATTTTTGCTGCCAGTTGGATTAGAAAACACACTATTTTCTTTCACAGCTGCAGCTGAAGTGGGAGCTCGTGAAATGGGGCTGTTAGCTGCAGTAGCTTGAAGGAAAGGGCTGTGCAAGCACCTCAGTGCTGCCCTTCTAGCGCATCAGGCTCTAGAAACCTTACAGCAAACACCACAAAGCCCTGGGGCTTCTTTGGGGCCAGGGCACTGGCAGCACTCTGACATGCCTGCTTTGGCAAGCCCAATGGGACCAAGGACTCAACTTAGTGATTTTTCAGGCTCAGCCTAAGCCTGGTCTAGTGTTGCTCCTCAAGGATGAATGGGGCTGTCGATAATGGACTTTCCCCTGCATGTGCAAGTTTAGAAGCTGTACAGCAACTGTTCCCTAAAACTTGGGAAGTACACTGGGATGTATGTCTGTGAGCACACAGCCCTGAGGATTGAAGCCATTGTTGCATGCAGGATAGCAGCTGGGGGACATTCTGCTCAAAGGATGGGGACCTATCACTCGTGGAGGGATTGAGATAATGTTAGCAGACCAGCTTCGATACAGCTGGAGGTGCATGAAATTCCTCCTCATCCTGCTTTAACCAAAATGTGGATGGCTTTGTTCCTATGCTCCTTGCTGGAAAAAACCCCAACAAAACATTGAGCTTTCAGACACATCCCTCCTCCTCCCCTCCCCCAAGTTCGCCTTTCTCAAACAGCTTATAGCTATCCACTAGCCAACAGAGAGTCAAACATCCCGTGAACATGATAGGGAAGAGCTAAACATCCTCTCTGCAGTGGTTTGGGCAGAAAGTATAATAGAAGGCTCAATTATTGCTTTAAAAACATGACAGGAAACTTTCATTTTCACATCCCATTCACAGATAATGAAAATGTACCAAGGAGAAGGAAAATCTGACAGCATTAATGAGAGGACATTCTTGAAAATCAGAAACAATGGGAAGGAATGGGCAGAGAGACAGAAATAATTACCACGGCAGCAGTGTTTGCTGCACTGTTATTAAGGTTTGTCAGAGTTTCAATGATATTTTTTTAAAGTGCCTTTCTTTTTTTTCCCACAGAATATGTAAAAATGTTCTGTGTTGAGTTTGATACAAAAGGGTTGAGTTGTAGTTTTTTAAAGTTGTTTTGGCAAAAATGCTTCAGATTCCTACTTCAGGTGCCTGAATCTTAACTCCAGCTTTTATATGTATATTTTCTTTTTTAACCAGAAATGTACTCAAAAGCAATTGGAGCTTTTTAGAGGTGCATTTGTATGCAGCTGTAGGAATTACTATCCTAAAGTCAAGTTAGACAGTGAGAAATGTGGTGGTGTGGGTCATCTTGAGCAAAGCCTGGTGAGCAGTAGCTCTGAGGCTCAAGAGAGAAGATGCTCAACTGAGTTACAGTGATCTGAAAGGCAGCGACTACACTGGGACAGTGTAAAAAGCCCAGGACTCCTTGGTTCTGTCACCGTCTTATTGACTTAGTGTATGGCCTTGGGCAAATCACTCAGTACAGCTTCTCACTTTACCCACTTGGAAGATACGTAAGCTGCCCCACCTCTGAGCTGTCTGAGATGCTGTTAATATCTTTAATGTGGAGATGATTAGTAGCGATACAATGACAAAATAATAAAAATGACAATAATTATTGTAACAACAGAAGTTGTTATGAAAAAATCTCTTCTTGTGTGCTTAGCAAGCTCTCAGATTTCAGTGTGTGCACTGAGCATCTCTGAGGAGTAAATCCCCCGTCTGACCCTTTTGAGACTGGAGGACATGGGAGAAATGAGGCATTTTTAGGACAGAGTCTGGTGGATGGGAAGACAGGCAGAAGGAAAAGTTGCCACGAAGTGTAGCTGAATAGAGAGACAGAAAGGTCTTGAAATGGAAACTTCTCTAAGGGGAAAGTAGGTGGGCAGGGAGAAAAGAAGTAAAGCAATGAAACTGGAATGGGAAACAAACAAACTCCTCTTTTGTTATGACAATGCAGAAAAGAGAACCACCTTGACTGTTTTACTTTGTCTACCATCAGCATAGCTGCTGTGCCTTTAGGCTCTATGAAGCATACAGCAATATTTGACATCAGTTCTGTAGTCAGCGCAAGTGAAGGATGAAACAGTTAAAGCTGTTACATTTTTCTGATTGTTTTCATATATATTGCACCTTTCCACATTCATGAGTAAGTATTTTGCTTCTATATTTTACCTCTACTATGAACCATCCCTTCTCAGCCACAAGAGTCAGAGGAGACACAAATTTCCCTTTTTTGTAGAAAAACCGCTCTGGAATATCCTGTACATTATAAACGTCCATGTGTTCCACACCTTTCAACTTCTGATATATCTGCAAAGAAAACAGATGTTAGGACACCACATGGCTGTAAAGAGCATATACACACCTATAGGCACATGCAAACACCTACATTTGTAAAATGGCTAAGCCCCTTTAGCAGCACACTCAAACTGGGACTTTTCTGGTCCAAAGATGGTGACTGTGCAAAACCTGTATGTGTGCTTTAGCAGGATCTCAAAACTTGGATCATAAACACATAGGAATGCATGAATTCAGGTATTATATGCATTTGTAATACATGCACTCAACACATATATGCATGTAAGAGTATCAGCCCACAGAGATAGACCAGTAGAAACCAAACCATCACAGGAGACAGTAAGCTAAGTGGTGAAAGATGCTCAAAAGCCCTATGTGGACTGGGTACAGATGAAGAAAAGAGATGTTGCCTTTGGCCTCTGCCACTTATTCTCTCTTTGTGCTCTTGAGAGAGCAATTAATGTCATCTCACCTGTGTTTCTTACACTTAACCAGTCAATCCCCGTCATAGTTAGATAATATTTAGTTACCTGCTTCATAAAGATGCTGTGAGGTTGATCAGCCAATGCCTGTGGCTTTGAAGCTGCACAATGCCCTACACGTGGTTTATTAATATTAAACATACTGTCTTGAATATAATCACACAAATGTGGAGAAATTATTCAGAAAAATATTTTCAATGCCTAAAGAAGATGTTCATATGCCATAAAGAAGGCCATTATTGGAACCCCCAGAACGTACATTGCTTTTCCCCAAAATATATAGAATCTTCAGGACTAAATAGCTCAATTCTGCAAAGAATGAAAGGTTCTTCACTAGCTTTTTAGCTGTGTCCACTTGCATGTGTACATGGGCGAGAGATCTGCATCAACACATACTTACCATAAGAACGGCACCAGGGTGTGATGGTGGGACTTAGACCCTCCCACCATGACCGGGACTAGAGAGCGGTCCTGGTGTTTCACCAGTACCTCAGGGGCTTCAAAATGGGGTGACTCTTAAAAGTGGTAACCTCTATGTTATGATACTACCTAACTCCTAAACATGTATATTTAAAGTAAAGTAAGAATAGAAGAATTTGGCTATTGGGAAACAGAAAATCAGCTTATTTTGCCATAAAAAAGCAACACACCAGTAAGAAGTCCTAAAAAGAAATGAAGGAAGAAAACAAAACCATGGTGTGAGGCATTGTACTTTATTCTCCTTAGGGATATTATGCTGTTTAATGAGAGAGAAGCATGTACTTAAGAGCTTTGTCAGATGAGACCTCATGTCTGCATGAAGTTGCAGCTTGTACTTGCCCATGCATGAAGTTGTGGCATACATAAACAGGGATCTCTGAGTTCAGGCTGAGGCTAGCCTGTATAAATGCTGTGATCCCTTACAGCAACACTGACCGGATTGCTTGCACACCTCTAAGTCAACTTTCAATTCTGGCACTAATTTGAAATGTTCAGAATATCACAGCCACACAACTCCTGGAGAGCCTGTTTGGGAGCAAAAAATAGCAAGTATTCTCTTCAAAAAAATATTGCATAAGCTACAATAGGCTGGACCTGGCTAAAATATATAATACAGAAAACAAAGTTATTCACCTGGAGCTTGCACTGCCCATTTTGTACATCCACTTATCCGTATTCTGAGGACAGAAACAATGACTTCCCAAGCGCTGGTTTCTGGTTAAACTACAAAGTACTAGCCTAGTAGTTATAGATGCTGCACTTTCATTATTTTCAAGTGGTTTCCCACTATTAATATGTACTGTTTTAGTTTGTCCCTCAAAATCCTGCAGTTCTGGCCTTGGGCTCTTATGGTTGATTCAACCCAACATGCTTATTCATCAAAATTCTTCAAAGGAGAATATTGTAAAGAATTATTTTTTGTAATTCCAGACTAATGGAGTTAATTCCTCAGACTCTATGGGAGTTCAATGGAATATGAATGCCAGACCTGCTGCTGATTGTTTGGAAATCCCAGCTGGAGTGTCAACAAATCAACTAATACATATTTAAAAAATCCTGAAAATGGATTTTGAACTGAAATCTTTTGGCTGCTTATCAGCTGTATGTAGTGATGGGGTTTGAAGGCAGTTATCTGTCCCGAATAATGGTGAAAGTTCATGCTTTTTAATCTGCCTTGTGTGATTTCTCTTCAGAAACCAGCGCCACAACAGTGTCACAGGATCTGACTCCCGATAAGAGCCTCAGGTTGATTTTTACATGCATCTCCGAGAGCAGGACTTAGATGTTGTGAGTAAACAAAAGACACAAATGTCACAAAAATGAAGGAAACATAAAACTGAGTAAATCCAAATCAGTTGCACTCACCTCCGCGTGCTTCTCTGGAGCTGGCCAGAGGCTCACAACAGGACCTCGGTCCTTCATTTGTATGGTGTCACTCATATTGATATAGTTTTTCAGCTCAATCACTTTGTCCACCCAGGAGATATCTGTCATCCCATGATCAGAGAAGAGGATGACATTGACGTCATTCTGAAGGCCCTTGCTCTGTGAAGTGAGTGCGTGACAGCCATCAAGGACAGGTTAGAGCTTCACATTGTCATTGCCCGCTGGAAAATCTTAATCCCCATTTGACCCCACTGATTTAAGGGAAGCTGGCCAGAAGGAGCACTGCCGCAAATGCCCTGCAATGTGCTTTGCTACCACCCATATTGGTGGACATTTACTCTCACTTGCTGTCCTGAAAGAGTCTGAGATGTTAGTGGCAAAGAGAGATTTTCCGAAGTAAATCCATGCCCCTGCTAAATAACCAAGTCCTACATCCCAGTCCCACAAACTAGTTGTACCAATTGGTCCTAGACAGAATTTTACCCAACTGTTCTTCATATGTAGGCCAAAACAGCTGGGGAAGAGCAACTTCATTATGGTGCTACCTGTGGCTGGGGTGTTCATCTCTTCCCCTCCCAAGCATAAGCATTTAGCATCAGAGCTTTTATAATTTAGTGAAATTTAAAGTACGTATTCCTCTCCTCACTGGAACACTAAAGAACTCCAGTCATTGTCAGAATCATTCACAGAACTGACATTTGACCAAAAGCTTGGTGTCCTCCTTTCCTTGCTGCAGTATCATCTAGATAATGTTTTTTAAAACAAAGTTTAAAGTACAGAGTTCTGAACAGTCCATAAAAACTGCTATAAAAGTTAATCGTGTGATTCCACAAACCTTAGGAAGCAAGCAGTTTTGTTTTGTTTGCCTACTATAAAGCCCAGCCAATAACACAAGTTATAAACAGAGCAACATCTATTTTGGTTTATGGCTTCCTGGGACTATTGGTATAATAATCCATTAGGAGGATTATAACAGCATCAATGAAAATAAAATTAGGGGACTGGTGCCTTGACATCCACATGTCCTTGGTAGCCTCTCTTTCTCAGGAATTAAAAGTTTACAGCCAGCAAACCCAGTTAACAGGCAGTAGCAAAGCTCTTGGCCATGCCAGAAAGAGCAGGTTTAAAAGCCTTTTCTAGACTCAGCCGGGAGCTGGGTTTTTGGATGCCACTCACCTTGATGAGCGTGATCATGTTGCTTAAGGCTTTGTCCACCTCCTTCAAAGCATTCTTACACTGCTGGGATGAAGGACCATAGTGGTGGCCTTCCACGTCAATACGCTCATAGTACACCGCGGCCATCTCTGCGCTGCCATTGCTGGAGGTGGGAGGGAGGAGAAGGAGTGAGAGGCTGACACACATGGATTGCTCCAGGTTGCCAACCTTGTTGTCCTCACCACACACAGAGCTACAAAACCTCGTTTTCTGCTTCCAGTCTGTGCTGTCCTACCTGCTGCTGCACGGCTGGGCTCATTATTCCTCATAGAAGGAGACCTCATAACAGCCTTCCAGTACCTGAAGGGGGCCTACAGGGATGCTGCAGAGGGATTCTTCATCAGGGAGTGTAGTGATAGGACAAGGGGTAATGGGTTCAAACTTAAACAGGGCAGATTCAGGTTAGCTATAAGGAAGTTCTTCTCTGTGAGGCTGGTGAGGCACTGGCCCAGGTTGCCCAGAGAAGTCGTGGCTGCCCCATACCTGGAAGTGTTCAAGATCAGGTTGGACGGGGCTTTGAGCAACCTGGTCTAGTGGAAGGTGTCCCTGCCTGTGGCAAGGGGTTGGAGCCGGATGATCTTTAAGGTCCCTTCCAACCCAAACCGTTCTATGATTCTATTCTGCCCAGAGCCTCCTGAGTTTGCCTGAAATCTCATCAGAGCTTCCAGGTACAGACTGACATGTACAGCTACGGGCTGGCCTGGCAGCCCTCTACTACTTCTTTGAATAAGTCAGGCAGCTTTTCCTTTAAGGACAAAGAAGAACCCAGAAGAAATACTGATTTCTGTGCTGAATATCCTTATTAAAAGGATTGCAGGAATTACCAGTCAAATGAGCTTTAATTAAAGTTTGGCGATTCTGGCTTTCTCCTGTGTGAGGTCTTCCAAACCACCAAGGTCAATTCAGGACGAGCTTTTCCATGACCTTGCCAAGTGGTATGAACTGTGGAGAGATTTTTGGTGGTTTTTTTCATTATTAAGGGGAACTTAATTATTATTAAGGGAAACTCAGGTAATCTCAGAGCAGCACAAATTTAGCTGATCACACGTTTCTGCACTGAATGCCTTCAGCCTAATTAGTGTGGATAGTGCATACATCAGGGCTTAATTGCATTTTCATGTCCACTTTATGGTTCACTGTAAACCTCCCTGAGAGCAGTTGTGTGGATAAAATCTACACTCATGAAGCTCAAACGCAGTCTTCTTCTACAGTTATTAAAATATGACAGGGTGTGCCATCCACAATACATGCCCTCATCCAGATCAAGACCCCTACAAAAAGACTTTGTGTGATGTCCTGACAGGTCCAGATTCTCTGATTAATGTGGTGTAATGAGTGAGACAAAAGAGCAAATATCAGAGGTGAGGGACTTAATGCATGAATTAGGGTCTGTCATTTGCATTCATAAGTTTGCTGAAGGCCTCAGAGGAGCAGCCCTGTAGGAAGCTGAAGGTCTCTGCTGTGGTGGGAATTTCTCCACTGCTCGCTCTGCAGAACACTGCTCCATCTCAATATTCATAATTCTAAAATCATTCAAATGAAGCAGTCCTTTCCTGCCCCCAGTTTCATGTAAGCGTTACTTTCCATCTGTATTAGGCATAAATTGACTGCTAAGATTTAACCCTGTAATTCCTACATCGCATACACACTCATTGAACTTACTGAAATAGTTTTCTTCTGCTGCAGTGCCTGTATTAATTAGCTACTTAGTCTGCTTTGTGTATTCTCACCTGTAACTAAAGGACCATTTCAGTCAAGACAGAAGCTAAGAAAGAGATCTACCGCATAAAACAAATGGTCTTATTTAGGCTGCAGTGAGATTTCACAGCGAGGGCTCAGTACTGTAAGGTTGAATGTTCAACTTCGCACATGCCTTCACTGAGAGAAGTTGTAGTTATGGGGCGTGCTTAGGAGTTTGCAGGATTGCATACAGCACATCCAGAGCTTGTAAGGTTTGGTTTGACTTTGTTTCCATGTTTTACCTGTTTTCTTAAGAAAACTAGGTATCTCTGGTCATGGCTTGCATGGGAGAAGTAATCTGTCTTTCTGTGTGTTAGTCCTGTCTTCTTCAACCATCAGTACTTTTAGCAGAAATGGCTAAGGAAAGCTTGCTGAAGAAAGCTGGACTGCATCAATGGCAATACTAAAAAGGGTGTTATATTTTGTCAACACGCTTTGCAAGTACCACACAAACTTCGTAACACCTGTCCAGAAAGACAGGTAGACTACAACAGCCCTTAAATTACAGTTATGAAGAGAAAAGGAAGGCTTTAGTTTTAATTGCTAGAATGGGTGCTTGACTTAGTTTTGTATTTTTTTGTCTGCATAATGGTCTCAAAGCAGCTTTTTGAAGAGACTGGAGAATATTCCTGAAGGATGGTTCGCTTTGGTTGCAAGAGGAGCTCAGTGGCCTGATGAGTTGGATACTCCTGCTCTTGCAGAGGGCATTGATAAAACTCCCTTTGACCTTGGTGAAATTAAGATGGGCCAGGACTTTCCTGTAACCAAACTCAGGTTAACCCCTGGCCATCAAGGTGCAAATAGTCTCTCTACCCTGAAGTCCCTGTAAGGTCTGCATGGTGGGAGCATAAATGCAGTTCATTAAGTACTGATACCTGCTATGAGCAAGGCACTGCTCCAGGCTACAGACTGCCCTTGCCACAGGCTGTTTTCCCACAGAGAGCTAGTGCCAGCCTCAGCCTAATGGGCTTTTTCAATTAGCTGGGGTGTGGAAAGGAAACACGCTGCATTTGCCAGCCTTTGAACAGCTTTAAGTGTCAGAAGCTCTTGCAAAAGATGTAAATGACAGTAAAATGCAGCTCAAGGTTCTTTTACAGAGGGATGCTAACTCCTGCCAAATGAATATGACTACAATAAAGGCGTTTCAGATGCTTTTCTTCTTATGGGCTGGCACAGCAGCATTGACAATAGTCTGCTAAATTTTAAAGGACTAAACAAAGAGGAAGAATGAGAGAAAGGAAAAGGAAAACCTACCTGATCTTTTATTGATTCATTCTCTCCCCTCCTTTCTTACTGTATATCCCTGAAGTGTTTACACCTTCAAATGAGTATTCAAGAAATTCAAAAGGGATGGTGTGTAAATGGATACCAGAGACCTGACCTCCCGCAGGTCCAGGACAATCTGTAGGACTCGGGCTGTAGCTGGTGTTTAAGGCAGACATCGTGGTGGCAAAGATTTGCTCTTCTCTTGAATCACCAGTTTTGACCTCTTCTGAGCTGCCCTACTAGCACTGCTGTGTCCCTGCCCTTTTCTTCTTCTGCATTGAAGGAAGCAGCAAGCAGCCTTGTGACTCGGGGTAAATGAGCCATTTAAACTCTTTCAATGGGCTCCAGCTACCCAAAAGAGGAGCTCGGACGGCTGGAGCTTTCAGCAGTTTGTGCCTCCCTTTTGATCGTGCTCACAGTTACAGAGCTGCAAACTGTCCTGAGCAGCCTTATGCTTCAGAGAAACCAGGCAGGAAATTTCAAGCATATCTTGACTCATCCTCAAATAATACCTGATCCAAAAGCTTTCTATGGTAATTCAAAGTTTCCACCAGCAGACAGAGCTGGTATCTGTGTTCAGTTTTCCATTTCCTTTTTTATGCAGTGAATTAAAAGTGTAGCAGAAGCTCCAGAAAGCCTCCTATGGCATAGATGACCTCCTCATGTCACGTGCAGATAAATTCCTTAAAATCTAAGCTAAATCATTTCAGGATTCAATGTTTCATGTTCTGAGACAGCTCCTCTCTAAGTCCCAGTCTGTGAATGACACTGTGATTTGTGAGCACTTGTGCAGCAGGACCCAGTGTGCAACTGGGAGCAACATCTTCAGCAGCGGCCTCATAATTCTGGAGCCTTTACTTCATGGACAATCAGCACTCAGTATCTGAACACAGAACTTTTCAGACTCAAATTGCTATGGCTGTGCACAAGTAGTAAAGTAGAAATGTGCCCTGGGATTGGATAAATTATGAAACCAACAAGTTTTGAAAGAGGACGCTTAGCTATAGCTAAGGTAAGGCACTGGCTCCACACAATTTCCCCTGATTTTGCAACCTGTGTGTAATTGTCACTTGTTAATGTTTAGATGAGAGACAGTGGAGCTGGGAAGCTGGGTGTGGAGCATGTTTTTCTTAGGAGTTGTCTGTACCATCATTCCCATCAGCTGGGCTAGATGAACACTATAGGTCCCTTCCAACTGAACTGTTCTGTTCCATTTCATCCTAGCCTAGCCTAGCCTAGTCTATGTTCATATTTGCAGAACAGGAATGCCCACTACAAAGTCATTGTGACTAAGATGTTCTAAAATGTGGAAAGAGCTGAAGTGTTGAACGCACAAACAAGTGATCAGAGCTGAATTTGGAATTTTCAAATTCCCAGAATCTCTCTCGAAATCCAAGCATTTCAAAGTCTGCTCTTGCAGGTCTGTGAACTGATACCCACAGACTGATCTTGAAGTGGTTAGAAACAGCAAATTGAAAATAGTAAGTTGGGATGTCTCCTCTGTGTTGTAACCTACACATGGAAACGAGCGCATCTTACCTTCTGATCTTAATGTAAGGGCCTATTTCTGTTATGGCGATGTTTCTATGACAGTGCTCCAAAGCAGCTTCAGCTTCCATCTTCCTACCGGGATCTAATCCTGAACATCTCCCTGGAGCAAGGCTGATAGCAAACCCAAACACTCATCCTTGTGAGAGGAAGCCCCACCCTGCAGAAGCCTAATGACATACCACAAAGACTCAAGAGCATCGCTGATGGCATCTGCGAAGTTTTTGTCTGTGGGGACGCTGAAGTACTCGCGGCAATAGCTGGGTCTGACTCCCAGGATTTCAACCTCGCAACCTGCAATGAAAAATGTGGTAAGCTCTGCTGTTCCACCTTGATCACAGACTCCACAGTGTGGGGCCTGGGTTCAGGTCTGTAAATTCCCTGTGACATTACTTACCTTACACCTTCCCTGCAGGAAACCTTGTGGTTGGAAAGGGAAAATGCGGCCAGAGGCTGGTTTGACGAGTGCTTGCAGCCAACCGTACATTGGATCCTTGTATTTCCCTCTCTAAAAGGAAGGTCTCTGTGTGACCTTCCCACAAGAAAAATCTTGGTTCCCTGGGGGCAGACAGTTTCCACCTAAAATGGCTAGCTTGTTTTCTTTTTAACTACTGTGGTCACATAGCCTTATTTCCAGACTTCCAACGTAATAGATTTAGATGTTGTCCCCTGGAAGTTCAGCAAATACTTTCCAGTTAGACAGACTGTATCTTACGTTGTAATATCCTCCATAAACTGTATTTTATTATGTGATACTGGCACTCCACTACTAAATCTGTTTCCCAGGAGGTCTTATTAAAACAGTATAAACCAATTAAGTCTCTTGGTAACTTGCAGCCTTCCTTGCAAAATGCAGTCTGTTTTGTGGCCCAGAAATTTATGGCAACAAATCCTACAGGAGAACATGGCCATGAACACACGGAAATATGTTTTTGTGGGATTTTTTTGCCCTTTTGCTCTCCTGTTACTATGCTGCTGAATAACAATATTTACAAGAAATGTGCTTTCAGAAACACCAGATTCATGCAAATTATCTTTTGAGACCCCCAGAGTGCTCCCATCACAGTTAAGCCATTTTCTGGTGTATTCCAAGCTAAAAAGAAAGAAAGTGATCTTTTGCAAAATTGACTGTGTATGCATCCATGCAGTCAGATCAAAAAGGCAACTCTAAGCCATAGCCTGAATCTGCCTACATTTGGGTCCCTTTGCTTCTCCTTTGGTTTGAAAGGAATAGGCATTAAGGACATAAAGTAGAAAGTTGACTTGTTGCTTGGGGGGAAGAAGGTTGCACAGGAGGTGTAAGTACAGAGAGGGCACTAGAGCAAGCAGAGCAACCTTCAGAGCTGATTTACAGTGGTTTGCTTACTCAGACACTTACTTGCACCTCAGCCTGCACGACTTCACATTACAGAGGTGCAGCACTGGGACACAGGGAAAAGCACACTGCTTGCAGGCTAAGCTGGCTAAGAGACTTCCTTCTGATGGTGACTTCTCAGGACCACCAGGAAAGGTACCTAAATATTTAAGCTTAGGAAACCTTAAAAGATCTTCACTTATTTGCAGAAAGCCAGGAAAGTCAGACAGAGGTACTCTTTCCAAGAGACAAAGAACCCCAGCACACATGACGGGTTCAGTCTCTTCACCCAGTGGTCCATGGCAACAGTACGCAGGGCTCCACATTGTTTGCATGTTTCAAGGACTGCATCTGTTATGATTTGTAAGAATGAATTATTTGTAATGATAACCAGAAAATATAGTAAACTTTCTTGTAAAAATATATTTACATCTTTTTGAACCTCTATCTAATATTTGTTTTTATAAAAATTGTGGGAGTGTGTGATGGTGCTCACTTTCTTCCCCTGTTGCCCTAAACATAACTGAATCCTTCCCTTTCTGTATGGAGGTACTTTAATGTTTATCTCTCAACCACAAAAGCCTGCAGACTGCTAGATAAGAACTGTCTCTCTACACCATCCCACAGTAAAACTTCTATGCATCCATACACAACACCTTCAGGAAGTTACGTTGTTCAACAGATACAGGTCCCAGCTTCTACCTAACCAACTCATCATTAAAATGTATTCCATGAACCATCTGAAGTCATCTCCAGGAGAAGGAGCCCTTGCCCCCAGCCCTGAGTGTGTGTAGTTTCAGTCTTCTGCATGATGTCCTGAGCGCTACCTGCAGGAACACATGGGCTTTCAGCTACCCCAGATGCGAGAGGTGATGCAGTAGTCCCCGATGGGCTTTGCTGTCATTTCAGAACCAAACTGGAACTTCTGAGCCAATTTCTCCATCAACACTTGAGTCTGCGAAAGATTAGCTCCAAAGGCAGGCAAGAACTTAAGGACACTTTTGGAAATGCATTGGAAACGCTTAGTATTTTAGTTTGGGTGGATGCTTGCTCATAGAAAGTGACTAATATGATGATTTTGCCTCTTTTTTCTCTTAAGATACTTACATCATATTATGATTTTCCCAGATAACGTTCCTCAGAATTACTCATAAGATAATTTTAACTAGAAGCATTAACCTCTTGGGGATCTGGGATATTTTAGTTCCTGAGATATCTTTGCTATTCCTAGCTTGTAAAGTGATGAGCATGACAGAGAAGTCCACAGAGACAGCAACAATTAGAAATCGTTTTGGCTACTAAATATTGGTCTTTGAGTGTGTAGTTCATTGGCAGTGACATTGAAAATTCAGGCTTCTCAGATACCAATAACTCTGTGATGAACAAAACTTGGAAATGGATTTTTGATGTTAAGGCTTGTTACAGTTCCATAATACTGGCCATGAAGATCCTTTAGTATTTAAATTCCTTGTTGGTAGAGGCCAGGACAGGGGGCAAATTTTCTCATTTAAATGTTATGAGAGCAGAAATTTAAAAAGACTTGGAGCCAGACAAAGGGATTGTTAAGTTTCTCTTGATTAAACTAAAAATAGATGAGCTATACTTAAGAAGATGCTGCATTAGATAGCTTTCTGCACAGTTCTGCATGACGCTAGACCTTTATTTTAAAACCTAAACTACTGGAGCAAGAATAAGGACTTCTTTCACAGTGATATATAGGCTCCTCTTTATCTATCTGACATGGAGACCTGAACCTCTGCCAACTTTAAATTGCATTTCTAAACATTGATTTAACAGTCGGACACTTCATGTCATAACAGAAGGTTTTGAAAACTTTCCAGGCTAGCTCCATGGTCTGGTAAATGTTGCGTTTAAATGACAAAAGTTGCATTTAGAGACTTTTTCCCCGCCTCCTTTCTTTCATTTCAGTGTTTAGAAAAGATGTCACTGCACTTCAGCTGAAGCAGTTGCGTAGGCTGCTGGAGAATGAGGGAACTGGAGGGTCATCACCCACCAGGGTGAGCATGGAGAGCTCTGTAAAGCTTTAACTTTGGTGGCACTGCCAGGGAGCTCTTGCACTCCCCTGAGGCTTCTCTGTCCCCTGTAGTGGCAGTGCTTCAGACAGGCAACTTGGGCGTTTCGCCACATGTACGGTGTTAGTTGTGTTTGACTTAACCATCAAGCAGACAGAGGATACATGACTTTTTCCCCAGGAATTCTTTGGAGAACAGAAAGTACATAGTAAACACCATGAAGAAAAGAGAAAAATATCCCTACAAGTGCTTATATTTTGGCAGAAGCAGTGGCTGGGTCCCCTAACATGGTAATATTTTGGCTCCTCCTCTTCTAGTGGCAGGAGAGCCCAGATGAATTCTGCCCATGAGTTGTCTTTGTTCTGTTTATGTTGGGCTCACAGAAAAAGCTGTGATGGATGGGTGTTTGCATCTGACAGCTCTCCTGCTCTGTGTCTGCTAGACTCTGGATTTTCTTCCTTTAAGCACTGACTATGTGAGAGCAAGGAACATAGGGAAGAATACAAAGTACCAGATTTCGGCTTCAGACTTTACAAAGCTTGGAACCTGGTTGTGAGAAGGAAACGGCAGTAGTGTAAGTTAACCTTGGGAATCAGCTCTCTGGCATTCACAATGCATTTCTGCTACATTTGATTGGTCTCATTTGTCTTTACCACTGATTAAAGAGAAAATAGCATCTTCCAGAAGAAAGTGTGATGAATTTGGCTGTACATTGCTGCTCCTATTAAGAGTTTCCCAGATTTTTGCTGATTGGATATTTGTCATTACTAAGCAGCAGTATATCCTCAGGCTAGAGAAATTAATCACTAATATCAGATCATAAGCACTGGAAATGTCTGTGGGACCCCTACCCACCTTGGTTATTAAGCTCTTACTTTTTTCCTTGATTTTGTTTGGCATTGCTGCCCATTCAAATGCCTAGTTCAGAATTAAAGCTTTAAAATAATAGACATAGATGTTTTAGAAAGGATAACATTCTTACTATGGAACTAGAAAATAGTTCAAAACAGTCAGATAGGGAAAATGTAATAAATACTATTTCATTTGGGGTGACTTCTGTTTACTCCAGTTGAACCTGGAGTCCTACTGCAGTCCAATTGCCCTGTGCTTAATTCAGCTGTTATGCATTTCACCCTGGTTCCTGCCCTGTGCCTGTGTTATGGCCAATGTGCCCTTTGAGACCATGAACACCTTCAAATAAGCATATGCTTAAGAGTTTGCTGAACTGAGACACTGAGGACTTTTCCAAAGGTCATCTATAACAGATAAATAATTGACAGATGTACACATCACAGTTCACAGCTAAAATACCCGATCCATGCAAAAAAATCTGCCTCTGTGTCACAAGAAAGTCAATGCATGTACTGGCAATATTAGCACTGGGAAAAGGAAGGTTCTATTGTTCCTTGCAATTTTCTACTGGAAATAGCAGACAGATAAGTGTAAAGGTTACACATATATATGCAGGGATACACACATGTAGATCTCACAGGTCTTCTCCTCGGGAGACACTGCTCAAAGGGCAACATGAAGGAGCTAGGTAAACAAAGGAATTTAATGGCAAGCGATACTGTTCTTCTGGATTTCAGTAGCTCTTTGTAGACTGTTAAATCTATCCAGTACATAATTATATCTATTCAGTGCACTTACACTAGTAGTTAAAGATGAATAGTCTATAGAAACAGGTATTTTTCTGAATCTATAGAAGAATTTCTACATTCTTGTATAGTTTCTATATCCTGCCATTAGCACTGCTGCTAGGTCACTTGGGTGATCTCCAGTAAGAGGCAGGTTTTTTTGGAGGGCTGCCTTCCTCTACAGCATCGAACAGGATCACTTGTCAGGGCTCCTCTGGTCCATTCTGGCTGGGTTACTGCCTGCTGCTCATGTACCACAAAGGGGGCCCTTTGTGCCCTGCAGCTGAGGGCAGGAAGGTTTTTTCCCCCACAGTGAACTAGCAAGACTACCTGGGTTTTTTTGTCTTCTTCTGCAGCACTGAACAGAGTCCCTTGCCAGGGCTCCTTTGGGCTATTGTGGCCAGGGGTCTGCTGCTCCTGCTCCATGCAGGTAGCCCTCATGCCAGCCATCGAGGGGGAGGCAGCTTTCTAGACTTTGAGGGTGACCCCAGGGTAACCCCCAGGGGTTTCTGCTTGTCCTCTGTAGCACTGAGCACTGCCCCCTGTCAGGGCTCCCCGAGCCCTTAGAGCTTGGTTCTTGCCCACTACTCTAGCACCTCCAAGGCACCACTCCTGCCCTGGCACTTTCTGGTTCCATTGCCCAGTGCAAGCTTGGAGTGGGAGTGAGCTCTGCTCTTCCCTTGGCTCCATTTCCCAGAGGGTTCTTGGCTGTGCATAGCAGCCTGTGCTTGGAAGGGCTCCAGCCTTACTGCCCCATCAGACGCTGCCACATTCCAGCTCTCCCTGTGTGCAACACAAGCACTGGGATGGCACAAGACCACTTTTCATGCATCACTGACAAAGAGGCACAGCAGTAGAGCAAGTTTCAGAAGACAGAAGTGTGCTTGTCATTGATACATGTCATACTTTGGGAAATAACCCACAGTACCACATACCTCTTCTTCTGCAGAAGAGAGACACAGAGCTGCTTGAACGAGCCCAGAGGAGGGCCCTGACAATGATCAGAGGGCTGAAGCACCTCTCCTATGGAGACAGGCTGAGAGAGCTGAGTTTGTTCAGCCTGGAGAAGAAAAGGCTCTGGAGAGACCTTATAGCAGCCTTCCAGTGCCTAAAGAGGACCTACAAGAAATCTGGAAAGGGACCTTGTACAAGAGCATGCAGTGACAGGACAAGGGAGAACAGCTTTAAAATAAAAGAGGGGAGATTTAGATTAGATATAAGGAAGAAATTCATTACTGTGAGGGTGCTGAGGCTCTGGCACAGGCTGCCCAGAGAAGCTGTGGCTGCCCCATCCCTGGCAGTGCTCAAGGCCAGGCTGAATGGGGTTTTGCACAATGTGGTCTAGTGGAAGGTGTCTCTGCCTGTGGCAGGGGGTTGGAACTGGATGATCTTCAAGGTCCCTTCCAAACCAAACCATTCCATGATTTTATCATTCTCTGTCTGGTCTGCATCTTTAGTCTTTTAGACTACCTTTGAGTCCATAAGACAATAGTGTCACACTGAGACCTTTCTTGCTTTTCAGTACTGTAGAAACACTCTGGATGACTTTTCAGTCTTTTTCGTCTTGGTACGCTCTTTCTTCCCTTTTCTGAGAACTGTGGCTTTTTTTGTGGGATGGCATTAGCTCCATTGCATGGAAACACCATGACCAGGGACACACGCGCTGGGATGCGGAGATGAGTTGGCTGGGAGCCCATGGCGTGAATCAGGCGCCCCTGCCCTAAGGCACTGGCACTGCCTGTGTTCAGTGCAGCTCTTCCAACATGTGGTCCTATAGCCTGCAGTTGTACATATGAGGATATTTGCATACTGCTTAGCTAGCAGGACTAAAAGGTCAGAAAGTTGAGAAGCTGGGTACCTTGTAAAGGGTTTGGTCTTGCTGCACAGGTGCCACATTTATTTCCATGTGGTATTTTGCTAAGGGTATAGTCCTGTTTGTTAAAAAATACTTGTTATTATACATCCCTAGTGATTTCAGTGGTCCAATATCCAACAAATGAGGAATGGAAAGGCCAAGTCTCTCCAAATGAATAGATCAGACTCACAGCAACTGGGACCTCATCTGAATAGTGATGAAGGAGGGTATGTTCTACATGATGAATGGTGGAGGAGGGAATGCTTTGCTAGCAAGCCTCCTGAAGGTAATCATAGAACCATAGAATCATCTAGGTTGGAAAAGACCTTCAAGATCATGAAGTCCAACCATTCCCCAGCACTGCCAAGGCCACCACTAACCCATGCCACTGAGGGCCTCATCTACATGGTTTTTGAACACTTTCAGGGACAGTGACTCCACCACTGCCCTGGGTAGCCTGTTCCAATACCTGAGCACCATCTTGGTGAAGAAGTGTTTGCTAATATCCATCTAAACCTCCGCTGGAGCAGCTTCAGGCCGTTTCCTCTTGTCTTATTGTTTGTTGTGAAGGAGAAGAGATCAACTGCCACCTCACTGCATCACCCTCTCAGGTAGCTGTAGAAAACGATAAGGTCCTCCCTGAGCCTTCTCTTCTCCAGAATGAACAATCCTCCATTCCCTCAGCTGTTCCTTGTAAGACTTATTCTCCAGACCCTTCACCAGCTTTGTTGCCTTCTCTGGACTCACTCCAGCAACTCAATATCTTTCTTTCTCCAGTGACACTTCAGTTTTTTCCCTTCTAAGCACATGCAAATTGTCATGGCCTAAGAAAAGATGACTAATTTCTATGAGTGCGCAGTAAAGCACTTGTAATTCTTGTCTGTATATCAGAACTGTATTAAAGAGCCATCCTACAGCATGCGGAGTGCTTAGAGTAAACATGCACAGTTAAGATGGTAGCAATTATTGACATACTAACCTGGCCAGTAGTACATGGAAACGTTCTTTTTTTCTTTCATCATTGTGACCCACAAAGGCTCAGATCCATTCCACCAGAGAGGCAGCAGGCTTTCTTTATTCACACCAATGTCAAAAGACACATTTGCCTTTTGGTCCCACATGTAGTTTCCAGTCATCTGATGGACCTCGCAGTGGCGACCTTTGGGGGTGGAGAAAAAGACAGCACAATCAGGTTGCTGTTCTCCAGCAGAAGGATGTCACCAGCACCACCAGCGCTACCACTGCGGTGCCAGCAAATCAGCTGAAATGCTGTTTTTTTGCAAACAAGCAAAACCTAGGCTAAAACATTTATAAACTACTTTTAGTTTGTTATTGTTGCATTTGTTGTTGTTTGTTTTAAATGAACACACTTTGTCCTTGCTTGCAGGGACAGCAAACATTTCACTAGACATTTTCAGCCCTCTTACAGCATCATGGAAGGCCTTGGTCAACTTTATATTACAAGAAACTAGTATGTAATAGCAGAGAGACATCTTCAACTTCTTGTCATTGTCAGAAGAGAAGATTCTGTACTTTAAGAACTAAGCTTCAGGTGAATTAACAAACATAGGAAAAGAAATGCTGAAGATTGAGTTGTATGGGGAGTTCATGATTTCCATATCTTAAAAAGCAACCGCTGATGCATGTGTGAGACACTGCCATCATTAGCTGGTGAGTCACGATACTGCAAGGATCCAGAGAGCAGGCTTTGATTATTGTGAGACTGAGCACAGTGATCAGACCTGAAATAAACTTGCTATGCTTGATTTAAGAAGGCATACTTTTGAGCAGAGGACTCTGCATACTTTGGGTGCCTGTGACCTTGAAATGGATTTTGAACTATCCTTCACTACTATGAGGTATTTCACCATTGCAAAACATTTCCTCCTCCCCAGCGGACAAAAGCAGTCTCGAGTTGTGGCAGTCACTACTTAGCATATTAAACCAAATAAGCTTAATATAGGAGAAACAGTGAATTGAATGGGCAGTAATCTGCCCTCTCTATCCTGCCAAGTGCTTCCTTCACTGTAAGTCTCAAAAGAGCTAGTTTCAAAAGAAAGTCTCTATAGTGCATCAAAAATGCAGCTTTTCTACTGAAAGGGCAACTCCATCTCTTCAGCACCTTGAAATCCACGTATTCCTGAGCATGTATCAACCTGCTAAACTACAGGCAGGAAACTGGTGCCGGCCTGGGAAAACTGCAGGTCAGTGCTGAAGCTGTTAGGTCGTGTCTTTGTATGATGTACAGTGTACTCTTCATATAGAACAACAAGCTCTAGTTGCTACCAATGTGAGCTTTGCATGGGATCTAAGGTCTGCTGTCAGTTTGCCCACCTCTTTAAGGAATGTAACAGAGATTGCAGTGTTGTTGGGAGGTTTAATGAACTCTGTGCACTATTACAGATGAGAGTATTCTTCTAATCTTCACATCAGACAAGATCATTCTTCTATGGACTCTAACTCTTTTTTTTACACTAAATAAGATGTCTCCTTTATAGAAGACGATAAGGTCTCGGTTTCCATTGCAGACATCCCTGGTTCACAGGGCCAGAAGGGAATTTCAGATGAGCAGACAGACCAAAAGACATGACCATTTAATGCCGCCTGGAGCCATTCACATCTGCTTGCCTGAAGCCTGTGTCCCAGAAAGACCCTGGACCTCCTTGGAAGACACTGACAACCAACTCATCAACCTCATCCTTGGGCTGCTCATCCTAATATTTAGCATCAGTAGCACTGTAGAAAAAGAATGCCTGGTCTCTAATTTCGGTTTTGACCTTTGTTAATCTTCAACCATAGCTATTCTATACCTTGCTCACTAGATTAAAAAGCCCTGCAATAACTGGCATTCCTGCCCCCTGGAGACACTCAGACACAGAATTAAGGTTGCTTAGCAAATTTCTTTTGGGTCATCTGTACAACTCCAGTTCTCTGCATCCCCTGTTGTAACTTATTTTCTCCAGCCTGAGAAAATGACCTTTGGTGATCTTCTTTTTAATGATTATCAAAATGGCAACATGGTGTTAGTCACCATAACATGTTGAATTTATTATTGCTTCCATTACTGCAGCTTTCCTCTGTAATCAAACACCAAGAGTCTCAAAAGTAGAAACAGGGCAAAAAGCAATTTCAGCATACAGATGTCATCCTTTGAACTCTCTGGAACTGCAGTAAAAAGCACCCCTTCCTCAACCAACTGAGGAAAACAGCGAGGGTACAGTTCTCAGGAATATGATAACTGCTGTATCCTTCTGGCAGAGAGCCAGCAAAGGCATTTGCAAGTCTGCGTGCTACAGCTCACTTGGGCACTACACTTCTTACAACATTGGCTTTGTCCAGAGCACATTCCCATGTCTCCATGCACTTTTGTCAGCATTCAAATCAATCTATGTAAGCCGAAGATGAAATAAGAAAAAAACCCAAACCAGCAAAAAAGCCCGAAAAACCCCGTGCAGCAGCTTGGCCATCCACAATAGCAGCACAGTAACACTGAATGCTATGAACCCTACATTGACCACATGTGAGATTTGGAAACCAGAGCAGGTGCTCCTGTAGCATTTTCTACAGGAATGACCTCTTCTTTCTTTGGTGGTCTTTCACTGACTGCAGGGACGGCGTGTAGGATCACTAGTAGGCATGATGTATCATATGGGCACCACCCATATCTAAATCTACAAGAGAAAATACTCTTCTGAGACACTCGATGACCTTTTCGTAAAAAGTGAGGATGTGTGTGACAGACGCTCAGGGCTACACCTGGTGCATCAGGCAACAAAACAGATGTAAACCATCTCTGCACTGGGCAAATCAGATTTACCAGAGAGAGAACCCACAGTATGTATATTAGTCAACACAGTAAAGGTATTCACATGGTATCCATCTGATGTTAAACATAAGGGTGGTGGAAGGGTTAAGTTCCTCTACACAAACCGCTGCACACACTAATGTAGGCAGGTTTTAGCAGCCCAAGTGAGACATGCAGTTCCCTTTCTCCCCTTCTTCCCCTCCCTACAACATCTTTCCTCTGCTATTCCCTTGAAGCATCACCTAAATGCTGACCCAGACTGGCTCATTTGTCTGCTCCTCACCCCACTTCTAAACCCCCTTGAGACCTGCTGGATGACTTGCCCTGGGAAATGCTCTGCTCCCGCTGCCTGCCACGAGGAGGAAGAGAGCAGGATTTTAAAGTCACCAACACTGTATTCCCATTCCAGAGCAGGTATGGTGGTGCTGCCATCCCCAAGGACTGAGCCCAGCCTGCTGTGAGCAGAGCATCCTGAAGGGCACAGCTCTGCCTGTGTTGGTATATGCCCTGCTCTGCTCTTACGCTGCTGGGTCTCATCTGTCCTGCTTTGAAAAGAAAGACCACAGGGAAAAAAACCCAAACAAAACCTGTGTGCTCATTCTTAAGCGGCCTAAAGAAGACTAGGGCTCATGAGAATTCAGTGGGGAGTGCTGGTCTGGACAAAGTGGCCCTGCCATCTGCAGCCCCTCAAGCAAAACAGTACTTGCAAGATGTGCACGGACATTTACATTCCCAGAAGAGGTTGGTGGCAAAGTCTTTACAATTTTTTATGACCTCCGATAACACACAGATCCAAAGCAGAAACACCTTAGCCTATGTATGTCAGGCAAGCCACTGCATCCAAGTAGGATCACATCAAAAGGCACAGAAAAATCTCCACTATACACGGCATTACTTTATTTTTTTCCTGAGGGAGACTCCTTAAACAAGAGCATGAAACTAATTCAGTGCTTTCATAATGGGGCTGGGGTGCACAAAAATTGTTTGCCAAGCATACAGGTTAGGCTTTGCAGGTGCTTGCTTGTGAAGGAAAGCAGGTCTTATGTCCCTGGAGAGCAGGTGCTCTGGGCTGATAGTGGGTCTGCTAAACCAAATGGCACTGGTGGGCAGAGGGACCATGCTGGGACCCCAGACTGCTCACAGCTGGGTACAGCTCGGGGGCAGCGCAGCTCCAAGCACTCCGGAAGATCTGAACAAAACGATGGGCACAGCTGCTCTGCACCGTTCGAAAGGCTATGAGCCTCTGGAAGTTCTCTGTTCATCAGCTGTAACTTCAGCTCTGGGCAGAGAAGTACCTTGGTATGTCCACTTACTGCCCCTAACAGCTGGTAGCAGGTATGCTAGCTGCGAGCTATGAGGCTGTAGCTAGTAAGAAGGAAAAAACACTGTGCTTCAATTTGTAGCAGATGAACTTGTGTTAGAGAAAACTTTCTGTTCTCCACTTTGAAAGTGTTTCCATTTTTTTCACTGGTAGAAAGCAAACACAGATTTTTACAGCATTTTGTGTGTGTGTGAAAGAGGAAAATCTTGGCACTTGCATTGCAACCTTTCTGCAGGCAGCAAGTAAACAAAGTGGGATGAAGAATGTGAAAACGCAAAACCCTCCCAGTTCCCACTCTCTTCTCCAGCCTGTCCTTGATAGGACAATACTCCTCCCTTACCAGTATTACCACAGACTTCTTCATGCTCTTTTGCTTCCTGTTCTTCGTGTTCTTTTCATTTCAGAAATTAAAAGCTGATGAATCCAAGAAGAAAGAGACTACTGATTTTGAAACTGTCACAAACAGAATCTTTTAAAGCTTTGCTGCTGCAGGCATCTGTGGTTGTTAAAAGAGGAGCAAAAAGAAAACATCTTATTCCCTCATAATGCTCTCTGCCTCCTTCTGGCTTTTTCCTCAGCTTGGACAGTGAAGTTGAGATACTTTCAGTCCATGTGTACGGATAATTAAATTCCCTGTTGTACTCCTATCCCTCCATTTTTTTTATACCTCAGACAAAATACAGGTATTATTTCTGTAATTAAAAACTTGCTTAACTGCTAAACAGAAACTATCAGCATCCTTTCCCAGACCAGGATGGAGTCTGGATATTGTTAACTTGGCAGATGAAAAGCCATCACCAGGATGGGCTTCCTGTGGGTACCAAGTGGACAGAGTGGAGATGCTGTGCTGTGAGACAGGAGAGCACTCACAGCAAACAGTAAATGTACTACTGCACATCAGCCAGAGGCCAGAGGACTCCAGGGATGGAAACCAAAAGGACATTTGCTCCTGGAAAACAAGGAAAAAATGGGGTGGAGCATATGTAGAGATTTGCTGTGCTCAAGGGTAAGCAGAAGCAGTTTGGCTATTTATCAGACCACAACATCATATGCCAAAGGCCCTCAGCAGTCAAGTGTGGCAACACTGAGAGTGAGGAGTGCAGGAAGGATGGTAGAAACACAGAATATGGGTAAAAGCTTCAGTCTGGCAGAGTAGACCTTGACTGTTACCCATCCCCGGGACCTGTGCCATGTTGCTCCTCTCCCTCCTGCTGCGCAGAGAAGGCGATGGTACACGCAGGGCTGAGTCCACACCTTGGTTGCAGGAGACTGAAATATCCTTGGTTCAAACTCCTCCTCCATCCCACAAGTTTCATGGGACCTCACAGCCTCTCTGCCAAGTATTTAACTCCTGTCCAAAAAGGGACACGGAGGCCCCTCACTGGCTCCTCTCTGAGCAGCTCCCCACTCACTGCTGTGAGCAGGGACTCCCTCTGCTTCCCATGGAGGCCAAGAGAAATACAGCTGACCAGGTGGCTGGCATGTCCTCCTGGAGGACCTGCCAGAAAAGACTTCATCTGCTGTTAGGATCTTGGAAAATAAATCCTCCTGGGTTTCCAGCTCAGATGTGATGCTGTCCGCTCATGTTTGTGCTGGCTGGGGCTGGAAATGTGAGAGGCCCCAGCGTACCCTGAGCTGTGGGGACTTCAGGGGAGCTGGGATGAAGGGGGTGCCGCAGCACTCCCCCAATGCCCATGGGTTGGCAGGCGAGGAAGACCCAGAGCCCCCAGCGTGAGCAGCTTTTCTTGAGAGATATGGCTCTGGAGCAATAACTCATGCTTGTGGCAGTTATAGGGGAGACCTCAGACTTCCCACTGAGCTTGGTGTGAGAGCTCCCTGTAGAGCCAGGCCATGGCAGGAAAAGGGAAGAATTAAAAGCTCTCCACAGGACAACAGCCCAAGGTGGCTTGTGGCCTTAATTCCTTTCTATGCCAAACAAACAGCACATGGTGTGATTAAATGAGCCTTTTGGGGTATGTGTGTTTGGACTCCTGCTTCTCTCCCTTGCCAAGCTCATGTCAAGCCCTGCAAATTCTCTCAAATATGTGTCAGCAGCAACAGGTCCTTTTACCTAATTCACCATTTCATATCACGCCTTTCAGGTCAACAACTGCAATATCATAACTAGAGCACAGAAAGCTAGGACAGCAGGTAGGATTCGGTCTAGCAGCTCAGAAAACAACCGAACCACCCAAGAACCAGTCCTTATGCCCCTGTGGAAGCTGAAACTGGGAAACACAGCACGCATGAAGTTGTTAGAGAAGACTGTTTTCCAAGGAGTTGGATGTTAAGCCAATACATCTCTGCGCTACCTTGCACACCACCAGATCTCTGTAACAAAACAAATTCTCCAGTTGTACATCAGCAAGACCCCTGTGCTCCAGCAGTGACTTGACTCTTGTTTGGTGCTTCTAACAGCAGGTCATGATGCATGCCCTGGCTTGCAGGGAGACTGGAGCTTCTCCCTAAGCTCTGAATCACTGGTGACTTTAAATGAAGAAGCCAAAGCATTAGCATGTGTCTTGTTTTTATGCTCTGGGTTTAGTTCTTATAATTGTTGTAGATGTAGATGAAAGCCCAAGGGCAGGTGCTGAGCTTTGGGCTGAAGCTTTTTGCACCAGTCAGGGAAGCTCTGGCAAACATCTTCTCATTGGTTGACAGCAGTGGCAAGTTTAGGTAGAAGGGTGACCTATGGAGAGTTGTTCCATGGCCCTGCAGCACTGCATGACCACAGGCAAGTCAGCTCCCTCCCTTCGCTTCCCCTCCAAAATTTGCCCAGTTTGTTTACCTACGTTGGGCCCTCTTCCTCCCACTGTGCCTGAGTGTCGCCTAGGTTCTAGTCATGGCAAAACAGGGTATGCTTCACATTAGCATACATTAGTGAGTTGTTTTTAGATACATGGCTCTTGGTCATCAGTTATGGTTGCATCTATTTGGTTATAGCTTTGAAAATCTTGGTAAACTTGCTGTTTCTCGTGAATATTAAATTCAGCTCTCTTTAAACCATCAGTAAAGTAAAATGGAATGACTAGAAGATGTGACAGATAACTGGGCAGCTGCACTGCATGCTACTGCTTGCTAGCTGCCCCTTGCAGAGGAAAGCTATGCTCTGGCAGGGCTGACGGGTGCAGTTTGGCACCATCCTACTGTGTGCAGCCATGTCTGAGGAGCAGAGTCCTCTGTCCTAGCATGTGGAGCCATGTTCACTCCTATATGGATGTGGGGTCACAATACCTTGTGAATGAGCAGAAGAAGAAGGGATGGGAGCGCTTATCTGAGAAAGCAGTGGAATATAATGAATAAGATAGGGGTGGGAATGTGCACATGACCAGTTATTTGTTAAGCTTATTTAGCTAAAAAAAAGCCAATATACTGTGAAACTGCATTCATAAATGCTAAAATACTGCCATTTGGAGGTTAAAACTTGAGTTTCTTAACAGGTCTTTAAGCAGCAGTGTAGGACAAGACATGAAGAATTGCATGTAGTCACCAATCTCCCACAAGAAACTGGCAGCATTTAAGTCCCCCACATCCCAGTTGCAAATGGAAGTGAAAGTAGTTGTAGTCATGCGTGTGTGTCCCACAGAAGAGATGCAAGACTGCTGAGATGTGATGTTAAGCTTTCCAAGGCCGTACAGCAGCAATAGGGAGATGGTAACTTGCCAGTCCCAAAGCAGGTCACCACGGCATGATGCTCATGTCACGCTGCCATGCTGTGTTTTCTCCAAAAGCTGTCCCAGTTTTGCAAATCAAACGTGCACAGGCTGAACACAGCTAATGCTATGTCTACTATGTGCCCCACAGTCTTAACCCCACCATCACCTAAAACATGACACCTCCTTTCTGTGGTAACTGCACCACAGCACTGGGGATAAGAACAGAGCACCCATGGGATCTTCTATGCTGTCATGCCAGGACAGTGTCATGGGGTTCACTAACACCCCAAGGCCTCAAGTGCAGCCTTGGAACTTCCTTTGGACAGGGTCATCACCTAACTTGGCCCTCAGTTGGCTCCTGACCTGTTTAACACTGCTGTGATTCATGTGTTAGGAAGGTGAATAGTTACTTGCAGTTAAGTTGTATTTGCATTGACATCCTCATCATGAAGGCCAGGAGACTTGCAAGAGGAGTTCAGTTTGATCTCATAGATTGTCTCATTGCCTCAAGCTGGGGTGTAGAAACTCTGATACTCTAAAAATGTGAGAAGTCCAGCAGTGGTGTTTCATCGTCTAAACCAAAACTTCTTCTTTGTGAGTACAAAATAGGATGCTTTCAAAACTCCTTGAAAGGCTGATTACAGACTTCATTCTAAGCATAAACACTTACTAGGAGTGATGGTTAAATGTGGCAATGAGTGAAAGCAGTCACTTTCCCTCTTCTCTTTAACAACTTTGTCCAAAGGCCTTTTTTACACACATGAAGTGTTAAACCTGTCTGCCTAAGTACACATGAAGAGCATGGTCTGGGGTGAAATGACATCTCTGTTTTCAATCATGATATTTGCTCTGCATTCATGAATTTGAAAAATCCCTGTGGTGATTTTGTACTTTATTCTGTTCAGAGATGAGCAACAGAAAAGCATTTCTCTTGAGAGGGAGGGAGGGAGGAAGGGGTTAAGCAGTTTCAAAACAAGCTGGGCACAACTGATGTCAGATTTTTGTCTGACAATGGCATCTATTTGGTTTCCCAGCAAGCAGTATATGGACTGCTGTGCATTGTATTGTTCCAAGGACAGCAAAGATGCCACGTATCTTACGAGAGGATGGATTTTCTCACTCCTCCACATTAGGTGGAAGGTCATGCTTGTTAAATAATTCCAGATAAATTATTATCCAGATAAAAATCCAATTGGAAACTCCAGGAAAACTTTTCTGTTTGTTTGTTTTTATTTAACTATTGTTTCCAGAGTGCCTCTGATGAAAATGGCCCGGCTATACTCTGTGCACCTTCCTGGTGTCACTATAAATATGTGTCACTCCACCTAGACTAGAAGCAAGTCAGCACCATGAAAACCATGACTACCCTCTCCATTTTCTGAAAGCCTCTCCTGGGATTCAAAAATACTGTAGGGGAGCAAAAGCAAAAATCTCCAATGCTTTCCTATTTGGCTATTTCAGGTTATTACAGGTGCAAGGGCTTAGGGCAAAGTTAGGACAGGGACCTGTGAAAGCTGAAAGCCTGTGCAGTTTAAGAAGAAATTTAACACTGGACTTGCCAAACCAGACCTGCTGACTGAATGTAAGTTCTTCTCTTGGCCATCCTCAGTTTACATGACTTTTTACTAACTGGAAAGGCTCTGAGCAGGCTCTGTATTACTTTTCCATGCCTTTCCCACTCCTTTTTACGTTCCATGTGCAGTAGCCCCCACCAGTGGTCCCACCAGGGAGCCTTGGATAGCTGTGATGTTGGTAGTGGCAGCTGACAGGGACACAGCAGCATCGTAGGAGAGCAAAGGCAAACTCCAGCAATCAGCTCCAAGTGACATTTCCAAGTTCAGAGCAGGTTTCAGACAAGCACTGCTGAGCTGTAATGCCACAGTGCTTTTAAACTCCCAGCTGAAAGCACAGCTTGTGATATTTTTACATTGTCTTTGGAAGAAGTCACAGTGAGCTGGGAGCTCTGAGGAGCATCACAGCACAGAAATGCAAGTACTTACCCGTCATCAGCGTGTAGTAATTTGGGTAGGAGAGGCTGGGGAAGTCCGGCGTCATGTAATCCACCTTCACCCCCATGTTCACGATGTCCCGAAAACCCGGCAGCCCCTCCAGCTCGCTGTCGTCGATGTAGTCGAAGCGAAAGCCATCGAGCAGGAACAACAGGAGCTTGCGGTGGGCCGAGGGTGCAGCGGGGGGCGGCAGGAGGGAGGCGAGGGCAGCGACCAGGAGGGCGGCGGGGAGGCGGCAGCTTCCCATGTCCGACGGGACCGGGCAGCAGAGAGGGCTCCGCAGCGGCTCCGCGGGCGGGCCTGGCACTGCTTGTCCTCCCTCCCGCTTGCCACAGCCCGCGTTAAAGCTACAGTGCTGAGTGGGAGGGCACAGGTTAATGACAAGCAGATGATTAACTTCGAGCGGAGGGGAAGAGTTGGATGCTTCCCGGCTGCAGAGAAAACGCTTCACAGCGATGGGGAAGCACGTCACAGAAATAAGTGGAGCCTCTCAGGAAGGGAGGGTAAAAGAGAGAGAATGGAGGGTAAAAGGGTAGGAGGGTGAGCAAAGATGGGAGGGAGAAATGAAGGGAAGGAGGGACGGACGGAGGGACGGAGGGAGTGAGCAGCGCTGGCGGCCCCCCGTGTGGTGGGATCTGGGCCCCGTGGCCGGGCAGCTCGGCCCCGCATCAGGGCTGTGCCTGACAGAGCTCTTACCGAGTGAAGCTGCTTGTTTTACACCGAGCATTACATCTCCAGGCATGCAAACGTGCACATCATGACTTTCTGTCAGTGGTTTGTGATAGAGAGACTGAGATTTAAGGCAAAGCAAAGTTCGGGAGGTGGAGGATGTGAGTTAGGGTCCAGCATTCCGATGGCACAGCTGTACCACAGAGCACTGGCTGAGCAAGCTCACATATACGTGGACCTGAGTCCCTGCAAAGCACCCTGTCTTCCCCACTTGCTCTGTGCTGCCGTGGGACTAATCCAGCTCCCAGGGCACTGGTAGAAGAATCCAGCATTAGGCAGAGCAAATGGTACATTTATTTTCTAGAAGTTGAAGTTATTAAAACATTAAAAAGCTGCTCAGTACCATATTTCATATTAAAAACGAAAAACTGATCGTATTTTAGTCACAGGTCACCACCAGGTTCTTCTCTTGCCAGCCACAAGAGCTTAACTATGCTTCTAACGCAATGCCAGAGGCTGCTGTACACTATAATTACATATTAAATCACTTTTCTTGAATTGTGTTTGGTTTTCCCAAATAAAGAAGTTCATGGCACAGACTCACTCATCATGGGAACAGCTTTGATCAGACGTTTACATCTGGGGAGGTTGCAATAACTGGCCGCTACCCCAGTGTTGAACCTGAACTTCTGCTCTTTACAAGGCTCCCAATCACACACTGAGCATGTCTGGTCACTTCTTGGCAAACACCAGGCTGATGCAAGCTCAGCAAGGTGGTTTTCAGCCTCCCTTGCCCCAGATACTTACATACCCTGTGTAAACCCCCCTTGAATCCTGGCTTGCTGTTAGCACAGCTTCATGCTGGCTGCAGGTGCCTGTGAGCCAGAGCAGGTGTCTGCAGGTCACCACTCCTGGGATATGGCAGGACTGATGCTATATTGCCCTTTTCCCATGGGGCTTCCAGCTCAAGAAAGAAGATGCTATGCCAGGGAAAGGGGTGCTGGGATTTTCTGTAGGATGGAGTCATTCCAGGCAAGCGGAAGAGGATGGAGGGGGAGCCTGCAGTCAAGCAGGGATGCTCAGGCTCTTTGCCTGGCTATGCTTCTCAGTCAAATTCCTCACGCTTCCTCCCTGCCAGTGGACTAAATGCATTCCTCTCTACATCTTGCCCAGCCACTCTTTTCCTTCCTTTTTGTTTTCATGTTTGCTTTTTCCATCTCCTATCTCAGGGCCCAGCACTTAGGATATACTCTCACAGCAGAGTTACACCTGAGACAAGGACTCAAAGCATTTCTAAGCTCCAGCCCAGGGATCTTTAGCGCTAGACCGTGACAGAGCCCTGAGCCCCTTGGGGGTTTATCCCTTTTCACCTAGCATTTACTTCTGGAGCCTTGCTCTGCCAGCTTTCCTCATCTTGGCAACTTTAATTCTGTCTATGTTTTGACTTTTCTTACCTTGCTGGCTTTAGTTCATGTGTTTTTTCACAGTGCAGCAGCAGTTTTCTCAGCAAACCACCCAGGGTCACACAGCTGTGCTGCACATTAGGTCACAGGCAGCTGAGCCCGGGGGGCATCCATGCAGCCCCGTGTCCATGAGGACAGATGGACTGTGGTCCCCAGGCTGCTGGGACAATAACAGGTCCCAGAGCCGCAGCCGAGCCCCTGGAGGAGATATCACCCATGGGGCCCGGCAGTACCAGCAAGCTGGAGCCTGAACTCTGAAGGAGAGCACGCGAACCCTGCGGTGCGGGAGAAGCCACAGTGCTGTGTGACCCAGCCAGCGGGCAGCGTCCCAGGCTGTGCAAGGCTGCCACTGCCCTGCCTGCAGGGACAGGGCTGCAGCTGCGCAGGGCTGGCGGGGACGTGACCGGCTGGGCAGCGTACAGGGCAGCACGTGCTGCAGGGCAGGTCTCCACGGGGCAGACACCACTCCTCTGGCCATCTTCAGCATCCACAGAGGTCTGCCCCTTCACCCGCCTCCAGAAGGGAATGTGCACATCCTCCTTTTGCTTATCCCTCCAGTGTGGGAGGTGGCCCTGCGGAACCTGTGCTCAGAGAAATCACTTCTACCAGTGTTTACTGAGGATTTTCACTGTAGCAAAAACTGCGTGTAATGTTCCTGGAGCTGCCTGTAGCGTTGTGTTTTGGCCAAGCCATGTGGTAATTGACTGTGTACATACTTACGTTGAATGAATTCAGAAACTCAGGGTAACATGATTATACACCTCTTGGCAAATCCATGGGGAAATTCACTCTGACATCTTGGCTTGTCCTCTAATAGGTGGCCTCTGGGCTTGCCAGAAGGGCAGAAGCAGCAGCTGCTGCTCATGAAGGGATGGGACAGTTGAGGAGAGTCAATCAAGTGTTCAAGCAGGACACCCACCTTGAAAGGATGACTAGGTTTTTGAAGTGGTTAGGACAAGAAGCCAGGCTTCCATCATGAGACGGTACAAAGATAAGTCTTAATATCATTTCACAGCACGAAGACATAGCACCTTTCTTTCAAAAAGGTTTAAGTCTACTAGTTGACAGCTCCTAAGGGAAAGCTCTACTTCAACCAACGCAGCGACAAGGGGGACAAATGGTGCAAGGTACCAGAGACTCAAGTTCTGCTTTTAGAGCTGGAGATTCACAGGTCTGCACTCAATAAATAACAAGAGTGTAAGGCCTCTGAGGGGTTAAAGGAGTAGCGAGCCATGTAACCATGACTCTGTACAATACCAAATTGTGCTTCGACAGACAATCCCCCTGAAGAGTGGGACTGGAGCCAAACAGTCTAGCTTGGCAGAGACAGACCCTAGCAATACATTTCATCCCCGCCAAGCAATGTTGATTTGCTTTGGTTCACATTCATTTGTAAGCACTCGGTCTGCACAAAGCCGCAGATGGCCTCGGAGAATCCATCACAACAATATTTTGATACAAATGCTCTTACAAAAGCTATCAGAGCCTGAGCTGGTGTCCAGAGAAAACAGCTCTCACTGGTTAGCTCTAAGATCAAATTTAGGAAGAAGCGTGCGTACAGGAAAGAAAATCTTTCATCACAATTTTTGTGTGAGGAGATGCCCCACTGATCCAAACTTTGTCTGAGACAAGATCCACCACCACTTAGATTGCTCAGAAAATCCTCTTGGCAAAAAACAGGTTTCCAGTTTTGGAAAACTGCTTCCATCGTCCTTGAATCTTTCTTTTTTTCCTTCAGTCTTGCACAGATCACAAGCACAACAATAGAAATGCAAGATAATTCTCCAGGCTCACACTGATGGCTCAGCATGGCTTGTCAGATGTTTCGACTTCCCCTGCAGCTCAGCTCTACCTGTGCCATTAGGTCCAGGAGTACAGGCAAGAACAACAGCTGCTATAAGTAACTTGTGGTTTCCCATTTCCCTAGTGACATAGAGAATCTAAAAGGGAAACCTGTCCTTCTTTCTGTTCTGTGGGAAAAACAAGAAGGCATAACACAACTCCTGGTTGCCTTGTAATTTATTTCTCTTCAGTTCCAGTTCTCCCTTCACACACAGAAGTAGTCGACCACTTTGACCAACACAGCCTGACTTACTTGTTTGGTTGTTTCTTTCTTCTCATTAGAGAAGAAAGCATGGTTACCTCCAGACACTAAAGCCCTGAGGGCAATGATAAACTGCTTACTTTTGAAGAAGAGGATTTGTGCCAGTCTCAAGTTTTAAGGTCAGAACTCTGCTGGACTAAGATCCTTCTTCCTCTTCTCCCCACTATACCCACACTGAAAACCTCACAGGTGGTACCAACCCCTGTGCTGACTTCAACACAAAACCTCTGGCAGTGCATGTACCTGACTTCTGAGCTGACAGAAGGTAGACATCATTGGCTGCAGAAGTTTAGTATCAGCTTCTTTGCTCTGGCACTGTGCATTCTCACCAGTGCTCCTGCATGGAGGGGTGGATTAGAGAAGTCATCTGCTGTTCTATCAGATCTTCCTAGAGGATATTTAGCATAAAGTCAGTTATTTCTGTAATCTTTTGGTGTGCAGTAGTTCAGTCATGAGAAATTCAAGCCATAACGAATGGGTTGCTCTTGCCATCAGTCTTGTACAGATGTATATGATAGTCACACACTTGTTAGTTACAGAACATTTCAAAGCTAAGAACTCCAGCTTTCTTGGAGAAAAGCTTCTTGAGACACAGTTTTTTCTCTAACCTACCTGGCTGGTATGATACTTGCCTTACTGGAAGCATCCACATGATGGATAATGGGCACATTAAAATGGGACAGAGGTGGCCATGACGGACAGCAAGGGGCTAGTTAAATGTTCTTTCAAATGTCTCAGTCAGGGTGATTCTGATGTTTGAGGAGCAGCTCTCCAGATCTGCTACTCCATCCTGCACTGCTATAGTCACAAGCCATATTAATAACTTTCCTATTTGAGGGTAATCTAGTGGAGATGCAGAAACTTAATGAACTAGTGGAATTCCTTCTGTGGCTCCCAGTTTCCTTGCAAAGAGCCGCATCGGCTTGGTGCATCATCACCAGCACTGCCCTTTCCTGTGAATGTTCCCACTGGGGAACAGGCTAGGCTTCCATTCAATGAAACGAAGTCAGGTTCAGAACAAACAAAGGAGGTGGCTCTTCACACCAAAGGACCATTTGGGTATGCAGTGCCTTGTCCTGGAGACCATGACTGTTAAAAGTGGATGTGGGACAAATTCACAGAAAAAAAATGTGCACCTGGGGTGGGGAAACACAAAGAGCACTAGCTCCAGCCATCCTAGCACTTTATGTTCTTATGGAGGGTAAAGAACGGGAATATTTATTCAATGGGACAACCTTTTCAGTGTTTTGCTTAGTACTGTTCTTGTTCCAGCTCTTATAAAACCAACACCACCTTCTCTCCTCTTAATGGCTTTTCTTGGGCAGTAATTTCAGCTGATTCTCCTCCCTTCATAAACACATGAATTATCTGAACCACTGCAGCGGGCATTCATAGTAAAGGACAGAATAGCAGGGTTAAGGGGATGGCAGCAAGTAATGACATGTCTCCAATGGGACTGAACACAGTCAGCAATATCCCAAATCTGCTAGCTGCTGTCACCCAGCAGAAGAGGCTGCATGTCTGCAGGGCTCAGATGGGAAGGAGGCTGCAAACATCATGTTGAATAAACCCCCAAAAGATGTCCTTAAGGAAAAAACATGTTTTTTACAGCTAATGTGGGCTGGAATTACAATTTTTACCTGTACTCTGAAGAGTCATGGAAGTTCATGAAATACTTCTTGGTGGTTGTGAAGGTAATTAAGAAAAATAAGGGGCTCACCAGCAGGCTTAAACTCACAGTGCAGTCAGCCTCTGCCATTGGAAGGCATGTAGGAGCTCAAGAAAGGTGAGACAGGGAAGCCTGCACCACGTCAGGGCATCTCATGGCTGCACGTGACAGAGACCACCTCTTTTCTCACTCATGGTGTGTCAGCCTGAGCACGAGACTGTCTGGCTTGAGGAGATGGCATCGATGCCTTGGACTGAAACCAACCTTCACTCTTTCCAAAAGATTGGAGTTTTGATTGGATATCAACCCATCTCCACCTCCAGTACCTCCCCAACTTTTCTAACTGTGGTTCCTGCAATGTTATTGCTTAATAATCCCAAGACTATGCTTGCCTGGACATCGGTCTCCTATAATGCTGGAGTTTTTACCTCATTGAAGAAACCTTGTGCAATGCATTTCTCTGTCAAAATCACCTAATCAAGTTTGCTAAATGGCAAAACCAGATGGTTTGAAGTAAATGGGTACTGTATTTTCTACTAAATCTCTTCTGTCTGGTCATTTCCCTATGTGGTGGGAGACTGCAGTGAAGGATTTTGTTGCTATTCTAGAAACAGGGCTCAACGTGCAATGGTGTGCGTGGGGATAGAAACTTGGCAAGCTAAACAAATTGATTGAGATTAGTTAATATATTTAGTATAAAAATAAAACCGTAATCAGTAAGATAAAGTAGGTGTTACTAATTCTGCTGTGACACTAACATGTGCCTCAGGACATTGAATTCAACACATCCATTTGGATGCCAGCGGCTCCTGCAAGAGAACATAGGGATATTCTGCATGTCCACCAGTGCCTTGCACAGCAGTTTCTGACAGTTATTTCCTTGCTGGAGCAATAGCATTAAAAACCAGAAGTATGAGCTTAAAAGTCTAACAATCTTGCACAATCTTGCAGTCATCTAGTGCAAACCAAATGTAGACCTATTTAAGCAAAGTGTTTGGATTTCAGATTTTCCGCATAAATGAGGGATAACTTGAGAAGCCCAATACCTAGTGAATCAGTGCCCATGTTCCTGCTTTCCAAGAATAAAATAATGTTCTATGTTTGATCTTTCTGCTGCACTTCTACACAGAGCACACAAAAGACTTACAACATTGGCTTGAACTTAGTATAGGTACAAAGCAAACTATCCAGGACTAGCATAAAATGTCATTTTAAAGCTCCCTAATATTTTGTATTTGGCATCCTCTATAGCCTGGAGGTTATACAGAGTTCAGCTTTAACTTCTGACATCAGTGCATAAGGACTGTGGGAGTTTGGCTCTCAGCATGACCTAACGAGGAAAAAGGCCTTTATTCTGACAGCGGTTATTTAGGCTAACCTAGGAATATTTATAATCAGGCTCCAAAGTCTGATTAGCTCTGTTAGGCTGCCTGCAGCAGGCATGCCCTCTGTGGCAGTTTCCAAGTTGCCTCCTACAAGTGCCATTGCACTTTGTTCATTTTGGCTTTCACATTTTTGATGTCATCAGTCCTGGCTTTTTTGTTACTGTATCTCATTCATCAGTAAGGCTTATGCTGGCAGTTGAAGCCCTCACCTGGAGGACACACGTTAAAGTCTTGGCTTTGCCCATCATGCAGAAACGATGAGTGTCTGGTTCTCATCTCTCTGACTGCTGAGTCACCTCTGAAGAATTTGCTCCCACAGAGAAGAGACTGCTTTTTCACAACCAAACTTGTGCTCTGGTTAGAGCAATATTCACATGATATCTGTTTCCCAGATTTGGGTGTTTCTCCATCAGCAAGCTGCAACTTCTCAAGCAGAGTCGGATGTGCATCAGATGTACTTACATGTGGGGTCCCATCCCTGTCTAGATAACATTGGTGACGTCCTTCCCTGTAGAAGAGCAAGGTCATATCTCTCTATCAGGGTCAGCATTACTTCCTCCCTAGCCCAGTACTCACGTTAGGAAATACTAACATATTGCTTATGACTTGAGTCAGCCTCAGTGATTGAAGGAATCCTTTATCTGAGGGTAGGAGCTAGGACAGATCTCAGCCTTGGGGGGACCTCAATTGATTTTTCTATTTGGGCACTTTACAGGTATCTGTCTGAGATAAATTATCTTGATTCCTGTCCCTTTTAGCTCTGACAGTGCAAGTCAAAGCAGAGTTCAGCAGGACTTCGGTGGGATGTGGACTTCAGTGGGATGTGGACTTTAGTGGGATGTGGATGTGATGTAGTGACTTTAGTCTGCTCTGAATTCACTACACCACATCTGTTTCTGAGTTGCCTTGACTTAGTGGCTTTAGATCACTGCTCTTCTGTCAGAGGCCTGAGATTTATCATCACATCTTCTGATTCCAGCAGTGGAGACATCCATTGTTTGACATCCTACTCCTCTCTGTTCAGACAGCTTATCATACATGTGAGTGAAATCACACCTTTGTTTTCCCTGAAATCTGTCCCCAGTGTGGAGGCCCCTCTTTAATGCTCCAGCTTTAGCTCACATAAAAATGCTCTTCTCTTTGTGTGAGCATCCTCAGTTCAATGTTTGCAACCAGTCCCACTTAAAACTCCCCCTTTCCCTGTCTGCTGATAGGAGAAGCTGGAAACCTGGAGAGCCTTTTCCCTTTGTTCTGTGAATGGCTCTGAGCTGCTGGGGCCATCTCCTGCTTGTGGAGTGGCCTCACTGCCTCCCATGGTGGGGATCCTGCTTGTGCTGCTGTTTGCACATCTTCTGGCAGCGCAGCTTTTCCTCTAGCCCACCTCAACACATCTGTGTGATGGCAAACAAGCAAAAGGAGAGCACGTGTAAAGCACAGCTGTACTTGTATGATCTTGTCCCTCTAGCCTGTGTGGCCAGCCACTTCAGTGAGCTGCCTTGAGCTGTTCCATTTAGCTGGAATGGCTCAGAGGAGGTGTAGGTAGTTTTGGGTGTCTTTCTGGCTTTCTTTGAGAAGAAGCTAAGCAAAGCTCGGCTCACCTGAAATGAAGAGGAATAAACAGTAGGAAGGTTTGCTCCTTCTTGGGCAGCCATCTTCCCGGTGGGTACAGAACCCACAGCGCTTTGCTTTCTTTCTGGCTTCAGGCCCCTTCCCTCAGGAGGTGTTTTTCTCCTGGGAGTCCTCCAACCCCAGCTGCCTGATCAATCACCCTTTCAGGGGGCAGGGAAGGTTGCAATGAATGAACCCAAATCAGTTCAGGAGCTTGTTTTCCCTTGTAGCTACAAGGGAACCTGAGGCTGACACAGGGCAGAGAAGAATGGTGGCAGGCTGGAAAGCACCACACTGACTACCAACAGAGAGAGGTATGTGGAAAAGTGCCATTTCCAAGGCTCAGGATAACCGTTAAAACTTTCTTCTTTCTTCATTCCTCTTCAAGCGCCAAATCAAATAGCACATGAAAACAGCACAAGCATCTTGACAAAACGACAAGCCAGCCACATGGAAGGTGATGGCAAAGTTGTGGTGATACTGCACTGAGTACAGAACCTCTGCTGCCTGACTGATCAAAACCAAGGTCTGATCCCATGCCTTGTAGCCGGGAGCTTCACCCTGTGGAGAAGTTTGTGCTTCCCCAAATTCATTTTCAGGGAAGCACAGGCCGTGCCTGCAAGTGCTGGAGGCCACCACTGCCTGCTCTAATAATGCCACATCAGAAGCAGCTGTCCTCCTCAACCTCTTTTCAGGTCAAGACCTATTTGAAAACATGGGTTGTTGTTTGCCCTGGGCCAGGGCTGCGGTACCAGGCTCCGGGCTGTAGCCCATTCATCTTGTCCCTGCCTACCCACCACAAAGTGGAGTGGAATTCTATGGCCAAGGCCACATAGTCTGAGCAGAAGCAGCTGATGGCCCTGATGTGGAGATCATGGGCTGTTCCTCCAGCACCAGTCCCCTGGGGCAGCCAACACCAGCAAAGCTCTCTGCTTAATCTGTTTTAGTAGCACGCGGGCCATATTTTGTGTGTTTTCCCTGCTGACATTACACTGATGTGCTAATCCACTGCATGGCAGAAAAAGCCCTCTGAAATTTCCTATGGAGCTGTCAGCTGCTGGAACTGGCCACCCTGTCACAACCACCAGAGCTGATGGCCCGCTGCCTCCAGTTCCCAGTAAGGTCTTATTTTCCTTGGCATGGCCAACACATGCAAACCCCTGCTCTGTTAGCTTTTTAAAAGAGAAAATAGGTGGCAAAGTACTTAGCTCTTTCAAGGAACCTTGGAAATGATGGAGAGCAGCCTCATGCCATGTGAGCACTGAGTGTGGCTGTCCAGCTTCCAGCACAGAGCAGTAAATCATCTCCCGAATGGCTGTCACAAGAACACCAGATCACCACAAAGAAGCTGTTTTTCTTCCATTGCAACTGCCCATTTGAGATCCAACACTGCTCCTAATGCGTTTAGCAGGTGCAAGAAACATTTGGAAATTGATTTTTTTTTTTTTTTCCCCAAGAAATAATGTTAAGGCTTGTTTGCTCTGTTTGTTTGGAGTTTGGCTTATTTTGCTATACTCCTGCACAGCTGCAGTTTCCTCCACAGGCTGGAAAGTTGCACAAAGTCTCAGGGCAAACAGCAGTACTCCAAGTACTGTAGGCAGGGATATACAATGTACTTTAATGGGGCACCCCAAGCTGCATCCACAAGTTGCTGCCTCCTCACTGTCTGAACTGGAGATATACCATAGTCCCCACACCTGGGTGCAAAGCCCAAACCCAGGAGGTGGTGCTCTGCTGTGGAAGCACCCCCTGTGCCCAGCCGCTTTCCATGCTCTGTGCGCAGCACAGAGTGATTGCTCCTTCCCTGGGGAAAAGGGTCACTGCCACTGTGGCAACACCAGCTTGGGTCTCCCTGACGCAGGCTCATCTCATCTGACATGCTGGCAGGTCCTGCTGCCTCTTTTGTGTCACTGCACCATTGCTTAGGTATCTCGTGCCCAGCATCTTCAGCGTCCTTCAGGCCCTGTCTCCATGTCAGACCAGGAAGGTGATTTTCAGTTTCTGTACTCACCTGGGAATTAGTTTTGCACAGGGTACATCCTTTGGGAGCACTGTGCAGTTGGGCGCTGCTCCCTGCTTATTCAGTCCTCACCAGCAACAGCACTGCTGCCATGGTAGAATGTGCCAGAGGAGTAACCTGCAAGTGGAAAATCAGACCAGTATCTCCTAAAAATGAGTTACAAGTGTGTCATTTTAAAACATATGACATGAGCATCTGTCAAGGAAACACTGGATGAAGAGTAATTAAAGATACATTGCATGAGATATTAAACACTTTCCTAGTGACAGCACTTTGAGCACTTTTGAAGACAAAGTGGGAAATTGGAGGGGCAAGGCTGCTCATATCCCAGCGTGGGACAGTTTCCTTAGAAAATATCTGCATGGGGATACACAACAGCATCACTGCCACCAGCCAGCAGGCAAGAGTCAAAGTGCCCTGAAAGCAAGCCAGCATCTCCCAGCAGCCAAAAAGCTGGGATTAAACCACAACAGATGCTGATCAGAAGAGCTTGGGAAAGCTCTTCTGGAGAAGGGAAGCAGCAGTTTTTGAACCAAGTTTCCTTCTGGATGGCCCATAGGCAGAAACTCATGGTTACTTAAGCAAAGCTGTTGTGTTTTGTGGCCCTCACGCAGCTGTTAGTATCCCTTTCCTCAAAGCAAAAGTAGTATATGGTATATTATAAAATATGAAACCACTAGTGTTTTATAGAAATAACTGTGAAAGCATACACTGGGACAGAGAAGTGGGTTTTGTCCTCTTTTGAGCCAGCACATTGGGTTTTATAGCTGAGGTGTGTTCTCAGAACAGCCTCTTCTGCTGTGTTTTTTGGGGCAGAGGTTTGTTTGCAGTGGATGTTTCTACATGCCAAGATCAACTCTCTGACAGTTTGGTTTTATGCTGGAGAAGAGGGTTGATGTGACATGATGGTAGAGAAGAATAGTATCATTAATGTGGTTATGAAGAAAAAGATAAGGACTGCATCAAATATAAACAGTGGCCATAAATACAGATATGTGTATGTGTGAACAATGCATGAAGCAAAATGCATTCTAACTAAAACAATATGAGAGAATACTTTGTCATTAAATGGTTCAAAGTTGTACAAAGTATCTCCATGTACTTTCTGGAGTTCAAGTGTGTGTACAGAGCAAATAATTTCCGATTACACAAGGTGCCCTGCACCATCTGAGCTTAAGTATGAATTCTCTGATTGTCTGAAACGCATAGTTGATAAGGAGTCTGAAAAGAAGGACCAGGTATTTAGTGGTTAAATAGTATCAGAGAACTTCCTGAGAAACTTCAATGGCAGAGTGCCTGCTCTGTCAAGACGATAAGATCAGCTCCCTCACTCCATCTGGCCCTTTCAGCAAAGCTGTGTAAACACCACTGGCTTTGACCAACAGCACTTAGGGAGCACTCTTGCACAAGACCCCCTCCCAGTTACGTGAGGAAAGCAGAGCACAAACACATTTTCCCTCATGTATTTGTAAGCCTGAAGCCTGTTTCTGTAGTTTGGGGTGAAACTCCTGTTATGACTGGAAGGAAACCTGCCCAGGGAAAAGGAGGGTGAGGAGCAGATGGTGCTCTAGGGGGCCCGAGGTGGGAAGTGGCTATCATTCCTCTGGAGCTGCCACGGGGACCTTGACCCTGCCGTGCCAGGCAGGTTGTGAAACTGCAAGGAAAGCTGCAAGAAAGATAAGGGGGACAGTCAAGGTGCACTTCTGGGACCATCACTGAGAAATGGGTTGCACAGGAATGAGGGTCCCCCAAAAGGCTCACTGAAAGTTGGGCAAAACTGAAACCAGGTCTTCTGCTGGTGCTCAGGGCAAGGTGGCAGGACGTGACTTTCTGTGTGAAATACTGCCATTCCTGCTACTAGCATCTAGGCAAAAATAAAAGCAGACTTCACAAGTGCACTTACAGCAGGATTGTCCCACATACTCCTCCTCTCTCCCTTTTATCCCCTTTTTCTGATTTCACTTCCAAAGAGCCTATCCAGATTTCCAGGTGGGAACATGGGAAAGGGTATTTTTAGGAGAAAGACTAGATTTCTTTTGTTTTGCAAAAGTACTTTTTTCTACCTGTGCCATGTAGGAGGGTTAGAGCAGATCTCAGTTAAAAAAAGACAGGTAAGTGGTGGTACAAGGTAATACCCATGCAGCCCTTCTGGGCCCAACCAAAGGGTCATCTATGGGCCAGTACCTCCCTCAGACAGAGGCCAAACCCAAATGCCTGCAGGGCAGTATCAAAACAGAGCAAGCACTTGATGGTACTTCTTCCAGATACTTTCGCAGCCAGCAACAATTCAGGGTTTGTCTGAACCCCTTTCTGTACTTGATTATCCTTGGTTAATGTCTCTTCCTTGAACTTGCTCAGTCACTGTGGACTTGAGCTTTTGGGTGAAATTGAACACCCAAAGCACCTTATAGGAAATACTTTCACAGCTGAGCTGCATGCTTTTTCCAGTTCACCCTTGGATGCACAATATTGAGAGCTATTGAGTGCCTGTATGAGCAGCTTCTCTCTCCCTTCTTACATCAGGTGGGCAATGCCTATCCCTGTCACATTCGACATGTCCACGGAGAGGCTGAGACCACAAATGGCTTCTGTCTGACACTGAAGGTCTCCAAAAGAAGTGCATCAGGAGTGAGACAGTCTGATGGTGAACTGACTTGAACTTGTGCACTGGTGGGAAGATCTTGTAGTGGTTAGGGGAGGATGAAAAGAATGAGCCCACATGAGATGTGGTTGGCAAGCAAATAATGACACATCAAGCAGTGTGGTTTCCTGAAGTTCACCATACCAAATGCTTTTGATGGGATAAATCCCTTGATATCACATTCAATTGTTCAAGAATACACTGTCTTCCTCCTTACAAACAACCTCTACTGCTCAAGGACGGTGGCTAGTCTTTGTGATGCTCCACATTTAAGCTATCATCTGAACCGTTTTTGTGATTTCCAGGCCTAAACCTACATTTTTACTTTAATTTTTGAGTGTTCTATTATCATTTTCTTCAGTAGCTAATGGAACAAAGATACTCATGGGCTTATGGGTCAGGTCTTTATCCAAATTAGAAGCACAAAGCCAAAGAAATGTCATCTTTCTTCCATGCAGGTCACCGTCGACACTCTGGGAGACTTTCATCTGCTTTTTCGTCCTCGTCCACGCCGACACTAGATGTCAGCTCAAACACGCGAGTGCCTCTGCTCTGAGCTGCAAACAGCCTCATGCAAACGCATGGAGGGGCTGCCTCCTGCAGGCCAGCCTTCAGCTGCGCCGGCAGTCTTCACCCCTGAAGGGAGCTGCATTGCCGCGGCAAGGGGTGAAAGGCAGGGTAGGCTCTTTCACCTTTGTGCAAAGTCCCTTTTATAATGAACATGCATTTACACAACCTGAAAGGAGATGAGTTTTATGGGGTAGAAACTCCCACCTGAAGTTCTTGCCCCCGAAGTGCTGGAAGGGGATTGATGTCTCATGGGGACCATCAGCAGCAGTGTCCCTGCTGCCTGCACACAGCAGTTGTGAGCAGGCTGAGGCTGTCGCGGCAGACCCTGCCAGGGAATACTGTCAACTGCAGAGGTTTTATTGCTGTTAACAAAGAAAGCAGCTGTGGCCACAACCTCGAAGAAGCTATGAGTTGCAGACTGTCCTGAGCTCAGATAACAGTCAGAGCAGGCGCTTTCGGTTTTACAGTGAAGTGAAACTGATGGCAGGAAAACAGGGCTCACCAGAGGACTTCCTGCAACTAGGGTTAAAAGCTCCGTTAGCGTGTTCTCTCCTTGCAGCAGTATTGTTGTCCCAGTGTTTAGCTCACAGACACCAGTTACCAAGGCTTGTGTTGACTGAAAACCCTGCAAAGACAACAGAAATTGCCCAGGGGTAAAATAGCATTTCCTCTTATTTCCACTGGCTGGGGACAGAGGCAATTTCCCCTTCCCTTGTTTAGAAAACAGCCTTCCTTCCCCATTTCCCTGTCATTATCCCAAACTCTAGCTGTGGGAGACTGCAGGCTGCAGAGACAAGATACCCATGTGGAACCTGGTGATTCAAGATTAAAGGCTGGCAGCGAACTCCTGCTCCTACAACTTTGTTCCTGCATTCCCACCTTCTGAGTTTTAAAATACAAATGTATTAGCTCCCATGTTCAGTCCCTGTCTTTCCTTGTGCCTTGCTGTGAAACGAGAGACAGGCAGGGATCGCCCAGCTGAAACCCAGGCAAGCAGCAGCTCTGCATGGCACAGTGTATTTCTAGTGCTCTTGCCTGGACACTCCTGGCCTCACCATGGTAGGGACAGGGCTCCCAGCTCTGAGCTGTCTGGCACAGAAAGGGCTCCATCATCCCTGCATCCAGCTCTCCTGCGTCCTTAGTGAATTACCCATCGTGGAGACAAACCTAAAGAGACTTTCAAGGTCTGGCACTTTTTATAATACCTCTGTTCTTCAGTGAAGGGATTTTCAGTAGAGCAACTGCAAATAATTCTGGGTCAAAATAACAAGTATTTAAGCTGTTCCAGTGTGGTGACCTGCAATACATGGCCTGTTCTGTCAGCTTAGCTGCTTAATGATATATGTTTCATTGTCCGAGCTGCTTCCTTAAAGAGCAACTAGATGAGCAGTAGATACAGTTTGTTCTTGTTTACAACAGGGAAGAAAGAAAACAGCAGCACAAACAAGCACATGCACTGCTCTGAGCAGTGACTCTTCAGCTGCTGGGACCACGGTCAGCTGCAACAAGGCCAGATTGCAGGCAGCCAGCGCTGGAAAGTGCATATAGTGCCAGGCAGGAGGGGTTCCTGGATTTCAATGGCTTGACATCATGCCTTTCCCTGGGTTAACTTTTTTCTTCTTTCCTTTATGAAGCTCTGCTTCTGGCCAGGATCCTGGCAGCACTTCATCACACAAACAACAGTTGCCATGGCCACTAAAGGGGAGGCAGCAAACAGCTCTGCTGCAGCACTGGTATGAGCTGCTACGGCTTCCCGGGTGGACAGGGGTGTGGGTACACGGGAACATGAGTACACGGATGCATGGGTGCATAGATGTGCAGGGACACGAGTGCACTCTGTATGAGTGCATGGGTGCAGGAGTACATGGGTGCAACGATGCAGGTGTAGGCATCCCACCAGGATCCCAGCATCTTTCTTCTCACTTGAGGTATGAGCATCCCACAAACTGCCACCAGCCATGAGCAAGTCGTGCGTCACAGAAAAGCTCTGTTGTGAATGCAGTGAAATATTTTGCATAGTCTCCATGTGAGCATCTGCACCTTTATGTCAGCTCTGGAAATGCGGGTGGGTGTTAGTTAGAAAGGGAGGGAATGGGGCTGCAAGGATGTTTGGTATGCTGTCAGCTCTGTGTACATGCAAGTTGTGAGTGCGAGGAGCAATTCAAAGGGGAGTGGGCTTTCCTGCAGAGGCAGAGCACTCTTCCTGCTGGTCATCTCTCCTGCTGTGCACATGGCTTATGTAGGGGTTGAACTGATCAGCTGAAGTCATTGGGGCCCACATGGTCTGTCAACACACTGCAGGTAACAGCCAAAGAGGGAAGCAATGATCAGCAGCTGTCGGCCGGAAGCAATTGAAGTCATGTACAGTACGTACCAGAGCCAGCTGTACTGAAAAGGGGTTCTGCTGTGGGACATCACCCAAGCAAGGTGTTTGTTCCTGTTACCTCACAGCTGCATGGACTTACTGAGGTCCCAGCAGAAAAGGTGGTGCTGGGGGTTGCTCACAACCATAAGGAGCTCTTTCTGGGGTAGGTATGGAAATTGCCACCCACTCTTTCCTTCTTGTCCCTGATATTGAGGCAGGAGCACAGGTAGCAGACCTGCACCAGCCACCCAAGCTCATGTTTGGTGAGCCACACCTTTAGCCTGGAAGGAGAGGATTTCAATGTGTCACGCAGTGGAGGGAAGGCTGCATTGCCTGCCATGCTGCTGCCTCAGTTGTAGTGGAGGTGCAAGAAGAGGAACCGGTAACTCAGTGCAGCAAGACCAGGCAGTATTGATTTTCAAGAACCCTTGGTTACTCATGGTACCTTAATTTTGTTTATATTCTGTTCTGTAAAACTAAATAGTTCCCCTCTTTTGGTGGCTTTACACTCTCTAAATAGCTCTAGCACATTTCCACCCCTAGTTTTACATTTGCCTCTTGTTTCTCAAGCCAGTTCTTCCAGTGTCTCTTGAATCATGTCTGCTGTTTGAATCCCTGCCAGTTTCTTCCCATCTGTTCAATGCCAAAGTGAACAAAATGTTCATGCTTCATAGCAGTATCCACTAAAACAGAAACAGGAACCTTCTGTATCTGAAGTTTGGAGCCTCCTCAGTCAAATAATATCAAGATCAATGCATTGATCTTTATGACTCTAAGTGATTGCACCTTTCTTTGTATGCTGTAAGTTAGAACAAGTACATAGGATTTCCATGGATAAGCTTTTAGATGTTCCCCTCCCCTC